>CABFVX010006933.1:0-10213 GCA_902151425.1 Timema shepardi
TCTACATATCACTCACTGACTCTTCTTTGGGAGGTAATTAGTGGATGATTGTCTACATATCACTCACTGACTCTTCTTTGGGAGGTCATATATGATACGATGCTTCTCTCCCAGGTGGTGTTTAAGTAATTTACATGTTAGTAAATATGTTTCTCTTAAGACACTAGAACATTCTATTAGAAATTCCTACGAGCCAGAAATCAATTGAGTTTATAACGTTACTGGGTGGAACTGTGTGGCAATAGGAGAACAAACAGGGGAGGAGGAAAATACACTTTGTGTATCACCCCCTCCCCCTATTAAATGACACAATAGTAGTGACAAAGATTCATTCTACTGTATTATAACAGTTAGGGAAGTTACCTTTCATTTTCTGGGGATTTAGCTCTTAATGTTCAGCCGAGATAAGTGGATTTTTGAACTTTTCAAAGTGAAATATATCAACTTTTAAATTATGTTTACTAGTTGTACAGGGCCATAGAGAATAGTTTTGTGTCATTCCAGTGAACACTAAACACGCGAACTGTTTTATCGATATTCAACCTAATCACAACATCTGATTGTCAATACTCAGCTACCAAGACAGCCCCCTTCACCTTGTGCCGCTAGAGATATTGTCTGATAGCTAAATAAGTTTCTATTAATACGTCAAGTCATGTAATCCGCAGCTATCACTTTAGTACATACAGTATAAAATAACACTAATAATATAGTAAAGTTATCAATTTTGTCCACAAAATATGTTTGTATTTTTTAAAAGACCCTTCATAAGTAGAAGTGAACTCTAACTCATGCGAACGCAAAGTCTAAAAAAAAACACAACAAAATGGACACTTGAATTGAAACTTTTTTCCTAGTCTTTTAAGACTCGTCCACCCCCTCTCCATAATATTCCTAGTTTTTATAATCCCCACCCCCCCAAGTTTTCACAAGGGTTGACACGGAAGCACTTAAAGCACAGAACAACCCCTATTCTATCAGGGCCTTCAACCCCCATCTACCCTCCGGCTCCGAGGATTTCCATTTAACAGGAACTTTTTTTTGTCACCTCTCCCCCGCAGTGGTTAGAAATCACTGTTAGCCCAGTGTTAACGACACAGGACAATTATTCGGTTGTATTTCTTTCGTCACTATCATCTTATTGGGAACGTTATCAACTATTTCATGATTTTTCCGTGTTTTCCTCGACACAAGCCTGTAGCCGCCAGGTATGAGAGATAGCCGGTTTATCCCCGCAGCCCGGTGAAGGCTCTCTGGTTGAATTCCTCGCGTTCTGTAGGATCAGTCGCTCACACACGAGAAAGAAGACAAGCGAAAAGCGACGTATGGACAGCAGGGACGTCCTTTTGTTCCACGGGAACATTAAAAAAAATATATACTTTGACTTTTTTTAAGGGTGGAAGAACAATTTGTTTCTACTTGTGCCCTCCGACGGGTTTCTTTCGGAGGTAACAAGGTATAGTATTTGAAAATGCCATTTAAATGGCAAGGCTTGATCTGTACTGAGTTTATTTTTAAAGTTTCTTATGAAAAAAATCTACTTTTTTTTTTAGCAAAATCATTTTAGAATATTATGGCGAGATGGTCGTAAAACATTATTTTATATTTTAGTTAGGTATTTACCCGTTCCTTTTTCTGAACAACGGACGTAAATTAGCACACCAGGATTGTCAAGGTCATTACATCTTAAGGACCAAATTGCAAACTAAATATAGTGAGTAGGCCGCGTTAAAAAATCAATATCAAGTAAAAAGAAAAGAGTAGGCCTCTATCTGAAACAATAATAAATATCCTCTATTATTTGACCGGTTCAATCTGCAGCAATGGTGTTATGAATAGGGTTGCATTGCATGATGGTCCACGGCCCGTCAGTTTCCTTCTCTTAAGGGTCCCGCCTACCGGAGCGCCGAGACGCGTTACAGTCGTCTAGAAATTCAAGTTTTACTTAAGAGGGGGTTTGTTATTTAAAAATGGAGGTTAAGGTATTATCATCCCCCTATAGGATTATACATTTTACATTTTATAATTCAAACAGTTTGTGTAGACGGGTAGAGTTAAACAACTTTTAACGGTGTTGGTCTCATTTTTATAGGAAGAACCTTATCCGACAGCTGGGAAAGCTACTAGATATACTTTCCCGTATTCATACGTCAAGCCATGTGATATGCGGCTGTCACTTCTGATGGACATTATTGATACCTATAAAATAACAATAATTAAGTAAAATGTGGGACCAATAGTGACCGTAGTAAGATATGATTGTATTTTTAAAAGGCCCTTCCTATGAAAATCCTACTATAGATTTATTTGTCTTCAAATGAAGTCATTTTTCAACAAGACCGTATTTTAAAATAATTGAGGACTGTTTTTGTGGTTTCGAAAGCTTCAGAACTGACATTACCATAAAAAAAACACCGTGATGTGAGGATATTTCCTTTCAAGTAGGCGGCGCCCTTAAGCGCCCCGCGGGTCAGTCGTAAAAAAAAAAGGAAGCGCCAAGAGGCCTGTGCGGTGGCCAGCCTGGTAATAATCGACACGAGGGACAGGTGGTAACACTGTCTTCACCACAAACCAACACTCGAGCGCATGTGCCAAACCACACACGCGATACCTGGGGGGGTTGTGGTCGAGGAGAGGTTAACCGGAAGTCGGTCACTTACAAATTGATTAGTCGGCTCTGACATTAACAGGTAAAAACCGACAACCATGATTTGCTAACTGAGAATAAGTCCTAGTGGTTTGGGAAATCTACAGGCTCCTGGTTCGATCCTAGGTAGGTATAAATAATATAATAGAGTGAGGGTTGGGTGTTTTGTATACGTTTGACTGTCGTAGTTAAAGTTAGTTAGTTTGTAAGTCGAGTGCCGATACAATTTTATTGCGCGTTTATTACCCTAATACAAATGTAGGTTACTATCAACAATCAACATTTCAATTCTAATTTTTTAAAGGGGGGGGGGAAAATTATTCGTGTTCAACCACAGAGATAAAACGAGAGCTAAAAACCGTAGAAAGTTTGCGGCAAATCCTTCAAACACAAGTTGATATAAATATAAACAGTCTGGATGTCGTGGTTCGAATCTCTGCCGAGTATACTGAGCTTTAGTTTTCTATCCAAACGGTTTCTCACTCTCCTTACACGCAGATGAAGGTACACTTCCTCTCCCCTGACTCATTAGTATAATTAGTACATTGGTGACCTGGCGGTCTAGGGGGTTAAGGTGTCAGACTTCTGTGCTGGGGGTCCGGGGTTCAATCCTCGGTCCCGGCACAGATTTATCTGATTACCAAACCCCTCCTTCAATCCTCCATTTCATCTCACAATCACCCTACCATTACACATTAGCGTAAGTGCGTATAACCCGGAGGGGTAGTAAGACGCGGTGCTAACATATATGTATGTATAGAACGTAATCTACCATATCACCAAGCAGCAACAATTGAACACAATAACACGTAGCCTAAATAAATCTAACACGATAATGGTATCAAACTCTGTGTCCCCAAGATGATGGACACCCGACATTCCGCCGTGAGTTCATACCAAGATGAGCTGTTACTTAAAACACTGGTTTACATCTCTCTGATCTTGTCCAACGATTCGTTAAAAAAAATACTTAACTGAGATAGCAACAAACCACGAACTTAATTAAACATCCTTGTTAATCTTTTCGCCTTGTTAGGAAGGAAAAAAATAAACCGTATTCGCCCCCCCCCCCTTCCCCTTTTATTCCAATTTTGTCTCCCCCTCTGTAAACCTTTATTAGTTTTTATAAGTCAGGTGCTGGCAATGTTTTATACATGTTTTGGCTCACACACACACACACACACACGATACACTCTTAATTACTGCGTGCGTTAGTTTTAATTACAAATTCTAGTTATTGGTATTTAAAAAATATTACTCCCATGCCTGATCAGTGCACATCCCTCTCTTTCCCTCTCTCTCTCTCTCTTCCTCGTGTTCTTTGTATTGACCGTGTTTTAGCCGTGCTACAGGCTTGGAGCAACAGCGGCATAAGGACCCAGTGAAAATAGTTATGGATACGGCCTTAGTGAGGTCTATCCCATTCGGGCTGTAAGAACACATTCATTATGCTAATGTAATCGGGACGAGTAGGGTAGAATATCATAAAAATGTACCTGAACTTGCGTGGGGGGAATGGGGAAAACTATGTTTGGAGGGAGAAAACCTTCATTACACTTGACCGGATTAAAAACGCGACCTTTCTGTCACCGATAAACAAGAAATTCAGCTTCGCTAAGAATAAATAAATCAAATTACGCGGGTATAATTTATGTCTGATAATTTGTTAAATCATTAAAATGACTAAAATTAGGAGTTTAAGACTCGACGACTTCCATCCCAGACAAAGAGAAAATATCGGGAATATCAAGAGTTTATTATGAAGCAAAGTGAAGTATATCATGAAGCAAAGGGAAGTATATCATGAAGCAAAGGGAAGTATAATATGAAGCAAAGGGAAGTATATCATGAAGCAAAGTGAAGTATATCATGAAGCAAAGGGAAGTATATCATGAAGCAAAGGGAAGTATAATATGAAGCAAAAGGAAGTATAATATGAAGCAAAGTGAAGTATATCATGAAGCAAAAGGAAGTATAATATGAAGCAAAGTGAAGTATATCATGAAGCAAAGGGAAGTATATCATGAAGCAAAGGGAAGTATATCATGAAGCAAAGTGAAGTATAATATGAAGCAAAGTGAAGTATATCATGAAGCAAAAGTAAGTAAAATATGAAGCAAAGTGAAGTATAATATGAAGCAAAGTGAAGTATAATATGAAGCAAAGTGAAGTATATCATGAAGCAAAGTGAAGTATATCATGAAACAAAAGGAAGTATATCATGAAGCAAAAGGAAGTATAATATGAAGCAAAGTGAAGTATAATATGAAGCAAAGTGAAGTATATCATGAAGCAAAGTGAAGTATAATATGAAGCAAAGTGAAGTATATCATGAAGCAAAGTGAAGTATAATATGAATCAAAATGAAATGTTATCGAGTGGGGCTTAGAAAAAAAACGCGTATCAGAAATTCGAGGTTAAGATCCCGAAAGAGAACCCAACATGACGTCATTTGTCCACAAGGAAATGAGACACTGAGCATGGTCTTGTTTAAAACGGGGTTGCAGGGGACGCGAGAAGAGGACAGTGTTTTTGTAGTTTTTATAGCAACAGTTTTTGCTTCCATACAACATGTGGTGATATCAACAGTTGTTGAATATCTGTCCCAAGGGTGTTCTGGAATTTAATGTCAACTTTCTCTCTTCAAGTTTGTCACCAAATGCTGCCATGATCGTGACAGATATTCAACAACTGTTGACATCACCGTGTGGAGATAATTAAACTCTATATTAGTACTGAAGCAGAATTTGATCGATTTAGACCGAAAACAATGTTTTGTTATAAAAACGGTAAAAACACTGTCCTTCTCTCCCGTCCCCTACAACCCCACATTAATAGGCCACAACTAACGAGCTGATTACAAGTAAATTAATTACCATTTCACCCTGATCAATAAATATTACGATCAACAGCTTCATGGCGGCACGTGGGGACAAAATAAAGTTATGTGGGGTTAGGTTTGGACACGAGCGTGGAGGGAGAGTGGGGAACTACCCAGTACAGCCGACAAGTTGGCCTCCTTGACCACTCGACTGAAAGTTATGCCACTCTTGCTCCAAGGACCGGGGAGGAGGGGGCGTGTTCCCATTTTAACAACCTCATAACCCGAGTGCTAGGACTCCCATACCACCCATACCACATTGGTTCGAGACCAGGCCATGTCCGGTTGTGAACCTAGCCTGGAGATGGTTTTACTACACGTCCCGGCTGTACGAATGTACCTACACCGTGTACAGAGCGGATAAGGTATCATTTAGAGGAAATGTACCCACATCCAGACGGTAATCGAACCCCTGGCGACGGGTGAACCGAACAGACGAACCGAGCGGGTAGTACGAGGTGGGGCTTGACTATACATACTTGTTACAATTGTTATCATTAGTGAAATATGGGTTGTGTTGCGCCTGTTCTCTAAGTTAGTTTGTAAGTTGTGTTGCTGATACAATCAGTCGTTAAATATCTCGTATAATAATAATTCCATCTCGAACAGCTGTAGAACTTGATGAATATTTCCCAGACTTTCTTTTCTAGGTGTATAGACAAACCTGCTGACCCTAACCGCCCCCTTATAATACCTTCCCTGACACTTATAGGGCTCCACTTTAACCCTTTGAAAACGTTTTAGAAAGTGCTCGTCCTTAGTTGTTTTTTAAGGATGGTATAATATAAAGTTGTGTAACGATTTATTACCCCACAGTAAACCAGTGTATTTTACTGGCGTTTTGCCAGTGCCGTGACCACAGCGCAACAGTGGCCTATGTCGAGAAGAGGTATTGAGATGTAATTTGACGTTTATGGCCGCGGCACTGACCACTGTTGATATGATCGCTTATTTGCATATCTGTTAACACCGGCATAAAATAATAGCGGGCGGAGATGCGATTCGAGGTCTGACCGTTGCGTGGCCGCGCTAAACTGATATTTGAACCAGAGCTTATAAAAAATAAGGTTTTAGTCTAAATTACACAACGATTCTATGCCGTGGTCGATATAACTTCTTCTGGTCTGCTACATGCATGTACAAGTTTATTTTTTAATAGAGCTTGTACAATTTGAAAAGTTATATTTATTTTGACACAAAAATGTTTTTTATTTGTTGTACAACCACAAATAATTAATTACTATATTTAGCGCTGACTGCCATTTTTTAATGTTTTTTGAAGTAAATAATTATTTTTAAATGTCAAATACAAATTGTAATGATATTGATTTGGATTAATCTAGATTATGTAAAAAGTCATGGATGAAGGTAATTTTATTTAAAGTAATATATGTAGAGTATCTTTTTAAGATTCATCCATGAGGAAACACGAGATTCTCAGAAACAATGTGAAAAGGATCTCACCACTAAAATATATTTTTTATACCATCTTTCTTGTTAAAATATCTACTGCGTCAATTCTTGTTAAAAGGAACAACTTCATAGTATTTGGCAGAAGACGCCATTTCTCAATACCAATAAGAAGCTAGCCTTCACAAAACCTGTCGCTAGGACTCTTTCTATTGGTTAGTTTTTACACTGTTGATGAGGTGAGAGAAAGGCACGGGGTATGTTATATATAAACCATTGTGCGTATGTTGAAGGCTAGAGGAGGACGATCTCCGTGACCACGCTCACGCACAAGTCAGTCACAGTCTAACACAGGATAATATAAATCACATCAATATCACAAGTGTGCAGTGATATAAAACATTTAATTGAAATATGTACAAGTAATTTACAGGTGTAATTTAAATAAACCTTGTGTGAATAAACAGCCATCAACAGTTCTCTTTCTTCAATTTTATTAATATACCGATTTAATTAGTGCTCGAAAACGGAGCTATAAACAGCTGATTAAATGGTATATTTTCCGTGCAGTGATGATAGGCGCTCGATCACGGATATTTAGACAACCTATAAATCATCACCGCATTTTATATCAAGGAATTAATCCTTAGTGTTTCAATCAACGCCCAAAGCGGGGTGATTGATTCCATATTATTACAATTGACGCCCAAAGCGCGGCTCCATTAATCAATATTAATACTTATTGACGCCCAAAGAGCGGTGCGATAAATCCATAGTATTACAATTGACGCCCAAAGCGGCGCGGTTAATCAATATTAATACAAAATATATTTTCTTTGGCGCCGCGTCTTGCTACTCCTACGCGTGTGGACAGATTATTACAACGTATTAGGTATAGTTAAGGTTGAATTTAGTGGAAGTGTGCCCATATTTGCGTAGAGGTAGAGTAGAAACTAGTTTAGGAAAATCCATCCTCAGTACCCCCGACCGGGAATCGAACCCTGATCTTGTCTCGGCAGTCTAGTCTACTGCGAGAGTGACATCTTAGACAAGTGGTATTCAACTTGGGGTAGGCGTACCTCCAGGGGTACGCGAATACACCCATTCATGATGAGGGCCAGATTTAGGGTCAGCCGCAAGAGACCAGGACGGTCTGAGAACGCCATATATTGATTATATATGAGGACTATATAATATTTATAGCTTGCATTATGAACCAACAGCTTTGGGGGAATGCGAACAAGAAGGGTTGAATACCACTGGATTAGAGCAATAGAAGATCAGGGATGAATGTTCACCATAACTGTAGCTCTCGTTTAGAGGTGAGGTAAGTTTTTATAACAAAGTTTATTCTAAACAATACATAAAATATTGCTTCTATATAAACATAGAGTTTAATTTTCTTCAATTAGTGATATCAACATTTGTTGAATATCTGTCGAGGGTGTCTTGGAATTTAAAGACAACTCTTTCTCTTTTATTTGAAAAGTTTGTCATCTAATGCCGATAAGCTCTCAACAGATATTCAACAAATATTGATATCACTAACTGAAGAAAATTAAATTATGTTTCTACTGGAGAAATATTTTGGACAAAAAAAAAATGCTTTGCTATAAAAATCGCAAAAACCCTGGCCTTTTCTCATGTCCCACCTTAAATGACTTCATTTGATCAACAAATACGTTTTTTCCGTTCTATTTGAAAATCAGGTGATGCATGACCCAATAGGAAGCTAGCCAGGAGTTATCCTATTAGTTAGTTTTAACAATGGTGACAAGGGGTCCAAGAGGCAAGGGGTAGGTCATATATAAGCATAATAGAAAACGGTATCACTATAATATGTATAGAGACATAGAACATAGTTTGTGTTCATTCCAGTGAACAACAAACTCGTGCACTGTTAAAGGTATTGTCGATATTTAACCTAAGCGCAACATCTTAATTAAATTGTCTCGGTTACCCAAAAGACGACGCGGGTGAAATGATCAGGTAGCGTCGTGTGATACAACCTCGCGATAGACAATCAACAATCAACACCACTCAACTCGAAGTCACGTCCCTTAATCCTGTTTGCGGCCGACGGAGACCTTAAGGCGACCACCTCGGTCAGCGATACATCAATAGCTCTACGGCCACATGCCTTCAAATACATTGTTTTGTGTCGTTTTCTGGAACAACTTCTCTAAACTGTCTAAGCTTATAACCCATTCGCCCTTCACCTACAACCCCTCTGTTTTGTCAATAAGAAAGAGAAGAAAGGAAACCAATAAACTTTTTATCTCACGGTAAAGAGGAAAGCTCGCTGCTAGTTTCTGTTGTGGGCCTATAAAAACATTACTGTGCGTTTATATCGATTACACAAAACTAATAAATAGTATACAGACTGTACCGTAACACGGGGACACACATCGTGGACATATGCATGTGTGTCTCAATGTTATAATAATAATAATAATAATATTTAGCACCGCGTCTTACTATCAGTTCGGGCTATACGCTTTAAGTACTAATTACGCTAATGGATTAGGAATTGGGAAGGTAGAATTAGAGGAAGTGAACCCGCATTTCCGTGGAGGAAGAGTGGAAAACCATTTAGGGAAAACCACCCTCAGTTCACTCGACAGAGATTCGAACCTCGATCTCCCCGTCCTCAGCAGTCGAGCTCAACACGACAAGCAAGTTAGCCAACTACGCCACCGAGGCGGATTGTCTCAATGTTTTTAGTGTGAGAAAATATAGGTACCTAGTTCTTAAAATGGCCACCTTCACCCTGAGTGTGGGTTTGTTTTTAATAACCCATGGAACACACCTAGTCAACAGTTCCGGGACAAGGTCAAATGGGCCACATGTTTGTATCCTTGCTACCCATTCGGGCCAAGCTTATCTACTTATCAAGGGTTGAATTAGAGGAAGAGAGAGAGAGTGTTACCGTTGAAGAAAACCAGCCTTAGTACAGCCGACCGGGATCAAACCACGATATCCACCGAAGCGGGTCACGGTACGCCCGACCTACCAAAAGTAGTCCCCGAAAATCTTTGAACCCAAGACCCCACTCGTTAGACTCGGCGCCATATTTTCATCCCGAGTTCCGTCAGGTAAGAATCAATAAATATATCGACCGACCAATTTGGGGAATGGAAAGTTGTGTTACAGCGAGGCTCGGAACAACAGCGGCACAAGTGACACGAGAGTACCGCGAGGCTCGGAACAACAACAGCACAAGTGACACGAGAGTACCGCGAGGCTCGGAACAACAACAGCACAAGTGACACGAG
>CABFVX010006933.1:12344-22392 GCA_902151425.1 Timema shepardi
CACTCTGTCCCCATTTGACCAGGGTAAGCAGAGCTTGTTACAACTGTACCTGTGATATCTTCTCCCCCACTCTGTCCCCATTTGACCAGGGTAAGCAGAGCTTGTTACAACCGTACCTGTGATATGTTCTCCCCAATCTGTCCCCGTTTGACCAGTCATACATGGGCTCAGTTTCACACACCTAATATGGGAATATATGTACGTTGATTAATGACCAATGACTGTTCTACTGAGTGTGATGAGAACAATCCACAGAATTATATTATTCTGTACTAGCAATGCTTACCTTGACAACAATACACGATGCGGCACTGGAAATATCGATTACATTCGTTCCATTTGAATTGCAATAGTTATTTTCCGTAGAAAAAACATTTCCACGCATTTAGCTTCTTATTTCATACTTTTCAGAGATCTTTTACCGGCCTCAATTAGCCCGGGACTGGCGGTTTTACTTACCACCCGAAGGAAGTTGTGCTACGGATTTCTATAGCTCAAAACAAATCCTTCGACCACGACTGGGTTTGAAACCCCAAACATCGGGTCCTGTCTCAAGAACTTTACCCCAAGATCACCAAGGTCGACCAATTTGTTATGGCATTACGGATTATGACCAATCAAGGTGATATTGGCCTCACTCTAATATTATGACCAATCAAGGTGAACTTAGTCTCACTCTAATATTATGACCAATCAAGGTGAACTTAGTCTCACTCTAATATTATGACCAATCAAGGTGAACTTAGTCTCACTCTAATATTATGACCAATCAAGGTGAACTTAGTCTCACTCTAATATTATGACCAATCAAGAAGATCTTGGTCTCACTCTAATATTATGACCAATCAAGGTGAACTTAGTCTCACTCTAATATTATGACCAATCAAGGTGATCTTGGTCTCACTCTAATATTATGACCAATCAAGGTGAACTTAGTCTCACTCTATTATAACCAATCAAGAAGATCTTGGTCTCTTATGACCAATCGAGCTAATATTGGTCATACTATGATATTATTTGTTCTTGATATATTTTCGAGTTTAAAAAGAATCAAAGATCAACATTTAATGACGGTGTAGTTTTCTTACGCGATCGGCTAAAAAACTGGCGTGTGATCGACCGGTTAACGATCCCTGTCCTGGCAGATAAAAACAAAGCACGCGAGGGATCATCGCCAGAAAAACAACGCATGACACTGGAACGGGATGTTTTATGTCGTCATCATAAAAACCGAGTGGTTAACAAGCTGACCATTTTTTCCATTAGTGCTTTCGATAATCAATGTAAACGAGTTGGAACATAAACGTAGATTTTTTTAAAAATATAAAGTGACGGGGTGTTTTCAATGGAAGGGTTTTATTTCCATGCTAATGGCAAGCCACTGTCTGTCTGTCTGTCTGTCGTAATAAACACATCTCCCCAACAGACGCAGTACCCACGCTCCACCAGATTATTTTCTGTCGATCCTTTTTTATCTTCTCAAGGTATATTCCAACTAGAGGGATTCGTTCAGGAATTTAAAAACAACAACTGTAGTGATGACACTGTTCCCTGACGTAGATATCGATAACTACGATATCTCTATCAAATACTATCGATATATATCGGTTGTTTCCTCGTTTGTGCTAACTGTTCTGTGAAGGTAATCTTCGGTCGCTTTTAGCACTTTCTATTTAATTACCCGCCTCGGTGGCGTAGTTGGCTAACGCGCTTGTCGTGTTGAAGCTCGCCTGTTGAGGACGGGGAGATCGAGGTTCGAATCTCGGTCGGGTGAACTGGGGGTGGTTTTTCCTAAATGGTTTTCCACTCTCCCTCCATGCAAATGCGGGTTCACTTCCTCTAATTCAACCTTCCCAAGTCCTAATCCATTAGCGTAATTTAGTACCTAAAGCGTTTAACCCGAACGGGTAGTAAGACGCGGTGCTAAATATTATTATTATTCTATTTAATTTGTTGAAAATAGCAGACAAGACAAGTTTATAAAAAATATAGCGACCCGTTTTGGTGGTAGAATGGTCTAAGGCGTCACTCTCGTGCTATACTGACCTGGTGATGAAGGGAGGATCGGGGTTCGAATCCCGTTCGGCTCTACTAAGGGTGGGTTTGTTCCTATATTGTTTCCCACTCTCTTCCCACGCAAATGAGGGTACCTCTAAAATGCTTCCTTCCTCATCCCTACCTGATTAGGTAAGAGTAACGATCACATGTGCGTATAACCTGAACAGGCAGTCAGAGACGCGCATGCGTGTTGCGAGTATGTAACAACAAACCATGTGAGTGGCAGGTCTTGGGGACATAAACACCGGGAAACATCATTTTAATCTGAGCTGACGGTCCCGGGGTCGATTACCCGCACGGGTCAAAATTAGGGTTTTCCCTCCTTTCACGGTGATAATTAACGGTCGGGGTACCGAGTGTTGTGTCCGTTCTAGGTTTAAGTTAGCCTATGAGACGTGTGTTAATATAATCAGTCGGTTAAGAAAATGAACGATACATATCTCAAATAATAATAATAATAATAATAATGCACTATTCCCGAAGTGACAAGAAATGGTTGATATCTCGTAAAAAACGTTGTTGTGTTGGATTCACTAGACGGCCACGTGACTCTGCGGACGACTAAAGTTTAATGACTGATTGAAACCTACCAATGAGAAGTGACTCAACGGGAGATCACTGACACTCAGCTAAAAGGTATCAGGGTTTGAATCCCGTGTCCAGGTGTAATTTATTACTCGACCAAATATTTGGAAAGGTTACGTGTCGTGGAGTGTTGCCAGGGTAAGCAGAGCTATAGCTTAAAGTGTAAACCTGTTTGTAAAATTGTTCTCATCACTCAGTGGAACACTCATTGGTCAGGTATAAACATTCTCATGTGAGGTGTGTGACTGGTCAAATGGGGACAGAGTGGGGGAGAACATATCACAGGTACAGTTGTAACAAGCTCTGCTTACCCTGGTCAAATAGGGACAGAGTGGGGGAGAACATATCACAGGTACAGTTGTAACAAGCTCTGCTTACCCTGGTCAAATGGGGACAGAGTGGGGGAGAACATATCACAGGTACAGTTGTAACAAGCTCTGCTTACCCTGGTCAAATGGGGACAGAGTGGGGGAGAACATATCACAGGTACAGTTGTAACAAGCTCTGCTTACCCTGGTCAAATGGGGACAGAGTGGGGGAGAACATATCACAGGTACAGTTGTAACAAGCTCTGCTTACCCTGGTCAAATGGGGACAGAGTGGGGGAGAACATATCACAGGTACAGTTGTAACAAGCTCTGCTTACCCTGGTCAAATGGGGACAGAGTGGGGGAGAACATATCACAGGTACAGTTGTAACAAGCTCTGCTTACCCTGGTCAAATGGGGACAGAGTGGGGGAGAACATATCACAGGTACAGTTGTAACAAGCTCTGCTTACCCTGGTCAAATGGGGACAGAGTGGGGGAGAACATATCACAGGTACAGTTGTAACAAGCTCTGCTTACCCTGGTCAAATGGGGACAGAGTGGGGGAGAACATATCACAGGTACAGTTGTAACAAGCTCTGCTTACCCTGGTCAAATGGGGACAGAGTGGGGGAGAACATATCACAGGTACAGTTGTAACAAGCTCTGCTTACCCTGGTCAAATGGGGACAGAGTGGGGGAGAACATATCACAGGTACAGTTGTAACAAGCTCTGCTTACCCTGGTCAAATGGGGACAGAGTGGGGGAGAACATATCACAGGTACAGTTGTAACAAGCTCTGCTTACCCTGGTCAAATGGGGACAGAGTGGGGGAGAACATATCACAGGTACAGTTGTAACAAGCTCTGCTTACCCTGGTCAAATGGGGACACAGTGGGGGAGAACATATCACAGGTACAGTTGTAAAAAGCTCTGCTTACCCTGGTCAAATGGGGACAGTGGGGGAGAACATATCACAGGTACAGTTGTAAAAAGCTCTGCTTACCCTGGTCAAATGGGGACAGTGGGGGAGAACATATCACAGGTACAGTTGTAACAAGCTCTGCTTACCCTGGTCAAATGGGGACAGTGGGGGAGAACATTTCACAGGTACAGTTGTAACAAGCTCTGCTTACCCTGGTCAAATGGGGACAGAGTGGGGGAGAATATATCACAGGTACAGCTGTAACAAGCTCTGATTACCCTGGCAACACTCCACTACACTGCTATGTATGACTGGTCGTTATTATAAATACAAAACATGTGTTGCAAAAAATAAAATAAAAAGTTTATTTTATTTTCTATTATTTTTTTAAACTTATTAATTTTTTGTGAATATAGTAACTAAATAAACATCAAAGTAAAACTACACCCCCTCTGTCAATACAAATAATACGAATGTTAGGTTATATCGGTAGAAATTTGATGTAAAACATTCTTTTAACAATCATTTTATCATCTCTTCATCTAATATAAAATATCTTTTCAAACGTTCTCTGTAGAAATACGAGAGTAACAAACAAACAGATAAAAAGACACTCCAAACGATCTCCCAGGCAGACGGACAAGTTTAAACACCTGTCTTAAGTGATACGTTTAATCATACCGCGAGAGAAGCTCGGGAATAAAAAATAACTGATATTCTTTTATTTTTATGAGCGCGCGATTATAATCGGTCACCACAACCACGCCTACCATTTCCTTGTGGACTGTACAGCCACTTTTTTAAAATGGAATGTAGAATAGAAACCCCCGTCCCCCTTCCCCCGGTATCTTGCCAGGGCTATACAGAGTGTCCGCGCAGGTAACAACTAACCTAGGTAGGTAATACAGCTAGAACCAGGCGTCTTGAAACTATTAATAGTTTTAATTGGCCATTGTAATATAAAGATGAGCTGTTAGACGAAAATACAGTTTTGACTAACACATAATTGTAATTTAAATACAATACACGAAACAAAATCCAAATAAGTCACTGTCTCAATGCGAGCATCAGCGATGCGGGTGATACCAACACTACGCAAAGTGTCGGTGATACCGGTAAATATTTTGCTATCAGGTTGGTACGGGATGTCCCAGTTCTGAGATTAAGGCGAATTTAAATAAACTTAAATCTAGCTCTTCTTAACATATAATAATATTTAGCACCGCGTCTTACTACCCGTTCGGGTTATACGCACTTACGCTAATGTATAATGGTAGGGTGATTGCGAGATGAAATGGAGGACCTACAGTTTAACGTGGAATCCGAACCACGGTGGAGGCCTGGCATTCCCCACATTCACAAGATGTCTTGTCAGAGGTGAAGGAAGGGTTTGGTGATCAGATAAATCTTTGCCGCGACCGAGGATCGAACCCCGGACGCCAGCATAGAAGTCCGACACCTTACCCCTAGACCGCCAGGTCACCGACAACAAATACAGTAATTTGTTATCATTGCCTCAGATTGAGGACGGTACGAGTGGTTTAGAAACTCCACTAGACTGCGTGTGTTTATATTTACCTTCAAGTAGGCGGTAACCTTAAAACGAAACAGCTTTTTAAATATTCCCCCTCAAAGGCTTTATGAACGAGAAATATCAATAAATAATTCCACCAACAATTCACCAATATGTCTCCCAGCCTTCGTCCATTTCTTAAAGCAACTTAATAAGAAGGATAAACATGTTAAACTTAAAGTTAAACTAATAAAATTTGAAAAATTGGTCATTCGTCTTGTTTTTAAAATATTCTATTAGAACAGGGATTGATGAGACATACACGCGAGTAGTTAATATTGATTGATCAATTATAAGCCATCCTGTCGAGGTAATGACGTCACACACAGATGACTGGGAGGGGAATTACACCGGGACTCGCTCCACTGGTCGAATGGTCTAAGGCGTCACTCTCGCAAAAGACTTGACTTCTGATGACGGGAGGGTCGGGGTTCGAATCTCAGTCGGGTGTTGTTCTATAAACTTTTCCACTCTATCTTCACGTAAATGCTAGTACACTTCATCCAAATTGGGATAGGATACAATGAGGTGGACTGGGTAGAACTAGCTCAAGATAGAGATAGGGAGTAATGAGGTGGACTGGATAGAACTAGCTCAAGATAGGGATAGGGTGTAATGAGGTGGACTGGATAGAACTAGCTCAAAATAGAACTAGCTCAAGATAGGGATAGGGTGTAATGAGGTGGACTGGATAGAACTAGCTCAGGATAGGGTGTAATGAGGTGGACTGGATAGAACTAGCCCAAGATAGGGATAGGGAGTAATGAAGTGGACTGGATAGAACTAGCTCAAGATAGGGAGTAATGAGGCGGACTGGATAGAACTAGCCCAAGATAGGGTGTAATGAGGTGGACTGGATAGAACTAGCCCAAGATAGGGTGTAATGAGGTGGACTGGATAGAACTAGCTCAGGATAGGGATAGGGTGTAATGAGGTGGACTGGGTAGAACTATCTCAAGCTAAGGCTAGGTGGAACTCTAGTTCCCAGTAAAGAGTATCGGCCCCGTGACTGTACTCAAATACCCCCCCCTTCCTCTCAACTGTTTTTTTCATCTTACCGCCCCCCAACTGTTTTGACCTTATTTCCTTATACTATTATTCTTTTTTTTTTAATATATAAAGTCATTTTTTTATTCTTCTTCCAGAAGTTCTTCTTTTGAACCGGTCGTGCGAGAATCAGGAGTATTTATATTACGTTTTATTTTTTAATAAGCTCGGTTTTCCTTATATCAAATCGATCAATGTCAGATTTATTAACAATCAACGTCAGGCGCGCGCTGCCTAGCGGAACTTGCGGCAAATTACCAGCTCCGAATAAATGCTTGGACAACTCTTTACCTCTAGATACTGATTGGGGGGGATATTTTGGGCACCACCCACGGCCTCATAATGAGACGTTCTTAGTACCGCAATTAAACCGTGAATTAATGATAGCGCTAAAAGAATTATTCGTGTTATTCATTTGGCGAGAAATATTTTACTTATCTGAGGTATTTAACGTGCACTTTCTGGTCCGACTGATTATACCAGCGAACGATAATTTCTATGAGCGAGAGTGAAAGGGCCTACCAATTTGCGTGGAGTGAAAGAGAGTGGGAAACCATTGGGGAAAAAACTATCCTCAGTAGAACCCGGCCGGGATCGAACAACGATCTCCCACCCATCGGAGGTCTAGTTTGATATGAAGTGGGTGTTAATAATAAGACATTAGTTGATATTAAACGACTGTACAACCCATCGCGAGGTCTATGGTGTTTATTACCCGATTCGGTGGTCGAGTGGTTTAAGGCGTCATAACTCTCGCGATAGACTGGAATTCCGGTGCCCATCACCCATTGCCAATTGCCCACAAGACACCAAATGGATTGTGCTGTCTGCGATACTTTGACAGATCCTTGAGAACATTCACACCAGAGGGATTGGGCCGTCTGTCAGGCTATTAGCTTGTGATACTTTGACAGATCCTTGAGAACATTCACACCAGAGGGATTGGGCCGTCTGTCAGGCTATTATCTTGCGATACTTTGACAGATCCTTGAGAACATTCACACCAGAGGGATTGGGCCGTCTGTCAGGCTATTAGCTTGCGATACTTTGACAGATCTTTGAGAACATTCACACCAGAGGGATTGGGGCGTCTGTCAGGCTATAAGCTTGCGATACTTTGACAGACCCTTGAGAACATTCACACCAGAGGGATTGGGCCGCCTGTCAGGCTATTATCTTGCGATACTTTGACAGATCTTTGAGAACATTCACACCAGAGGGATTGGGCCGTCTGTCAGGCTATTTATTATCTTGCGATACTTTGACAGATCTTTGAGAACATTCACACCAGAGGGATTGGGACGTCTGTCAGGCTATTAGCTTGCGATACTTTGACCGATCCTTGAGAACATTCACACCAGAGGGATTGTCAGGCTATTAGCTTGCGATACTTTGACCGATCCTTGAGAACATTCACACCAGAGGGATTGGGCCGTGTTAGGGATGGTACAATACCCGCAACTGCCTGACTCATCATTCTCTAATGGTTTCCACTTTCCCCTCCCCGGAAATAAAGTGTACATTTCCTCACCCCTACCCAGACGCGGGACAGCAACAGCCCCAGGTTCATTGTGGGACCAACTCAACATCACGACCCTGTCCAGTTGGAAAGTGTGTGATAGTCCTTTGTGGCTCTGACAGTCATTCGTATCTCGCAATCAACTGATGATTCTAGTTGACTTATAAAGTTGAAGTGTTGTTTTTTACGGGAATACCTTCGTAGATGTCACATGTGTGAGTGTGAGTGTGTTTGGTTTAGTTTATTATTGTTTATATTGCTTTCAGCTCGTCTCGTATGTTAATACATCGGCAACATCGTGACACGAGATGGCTGCAAGAGAACATAACACCTTGGACCTACTGAATATCGACACTAGTCTCGAACAGACTCCAGAGGAAAGGGCAAATGGGCAAGTTTGACCCCCCCCCCCCTCCCCCAACGTCTCCATTACAGCAATGAGTCTTGCCAAAGTTGCGTGTACAAAAGATTTTTATAAAACATAAAATTTTGTAATAATGTATTTCTGAAGAGGGTATAAATATATTGGACTAAGCGTCTTACTACCTGATCAGGTAGGGAAGGGGAGGTCTAACACGAGAGTAGAAACACCTTAGACCGTTCGGCCACTTATAGATAATCCCGCTCGCATCTCGAGATGGAAACTTGTGGTCGGAAAACAAACACATCGCGACCTGGGAATCCCCTCTTGGCAAATAAATCCAGCGGCTCCATTTGACTGTGTGCGGTTCGAGTCAAATTGGCCATCTCCTGTGACGGTCTCGACGCATCGAATTATGCGGTTCAGCGCATGCGCGCGCGCGTGTGAGCTGGTTTGCTGAGCCAGTATTGACTTTCCGGCAACCCCTAAGCTCGGCGGGCAAGAGTGGAATATATCGCCTCTCAGAGATCTTTATTCTTTGTCACTGGGTTATACGCGTGTGTAGGAAGGTTAGATTTAGAGGAAATGTACCAACACTTGCATGGAGGAAGAGTTGAAAAACGTTTAGTAAGGAACACCCTCAGTAGCCCGTACACCCGACCGGAATTTGAACTCGGATCTAACTTAAATATAGAACAGACCCTCCCCCCCTAGCCATTGACCCCGTGTCACCCCTGGGGGACAAATACCCGTACCCCCCCTGGGGGACAAAGACTCCGTGTCACCCCTGGGGGACAAAGACCCCGTGTCACCCCTGGGGGACAAAGACCCCGTACCCCTCCTGGGGGACAAAGACCCCGTGTCACCCCTGGGGGACAAAGACCCCGTACCCCCCCTGGGGGACAAAGACCCCGTACCCCCCCTGGGGGACAAAGACCCCGTACCCCCCCGGGGGACAAAGACCTGTTTAAGAAGTTGTGGTGGAACTCTCTCCCTGGTCTAATTATTACAGTCGTGTCATTTGACTAATTAGACTACCATCCCAATGAATGAGAGGCCCGACATCGGCAGTCTGTTGCGAGAGTGACGCCTTAGACTATGTGGCCACCGAAGCGATTATAGTGGGCCGAATCAAATTGAAGTGCTCACATATTTTTCATATTTATACAACTTTAGATACAATTTAGAAAACATTGTATGCAGGGGTTAAGTGCCAGAAAAGGCTATGACCTAAACTTGGCCCAAATAAAGACTATATTATTATTATTATTATTATTATTATTATTATTATACATTTATTGATATCTTTCTTCAATCGTGTCAGCTACAGATCACACAACTTGACGTATGAACAAGTGAAATGGAATCTAGCAACTTAAAATAAACTTTAAATAAACACGACTAAAAAAGGAATTCATTAGTACTGATTTTAATAAGCTCACGTAACGTAATAATTTAGTAACCAAATTTAAATAATTTATTTTAGTTTAACCTCCATATTATATTGTAGGCTAGCGGGTAAAACATGAACTCGCGAGCTCAGAAATATTTAAAATAAAAGTTTTCATTACAATAATATGCATAGCAACTGAATTGATAAGTTGAATAGAAGGGGGTGGGGGTGGAATACTCAGCATTGGCGTGTGAAACCACCCCTGTGATGGGGGGGGGG
>CABFVX010006933.1:24303-35427 GCA_902151425.1 Timema shepardi
GACACTGAGCTACAGGTCTACAGGGACACTGAGATATAGGTCTACAGGAACACTGAGCTACAGGTCTACAGGGACACTGAGATATAGGTCTACAGGAACATTGAGCTACAGGTATACAGGAACATTGGGCTACAGGTCTACAGGGACATTGAGCTACAGGGACACTGAGCTACAGGTCTACAGGGACACTGAGCTATAGGTCTACAGGGACATAGGTCTACAGAGACATTGAGCTACAGGGACACTGAGCTACAGGTCTACAGGTACACTGAGCTACAGGTCTACAGGAACATTGAGCTACAGGTCTACAGGGACATTGAGCTACAGGGACACTGAGCTACAGGTACATAGGTCTACAGGGACATTGAGCTACAGGTCTACAGGAACACTGAGCTACAGGTCTACAGGAACATTGAGCTACAGGTATACAGGAACATTGGGCTACAGGTCTACAGGAACATTGAGCTACAGGTCTACAGGAACATTGAGCTACAGTCTACAGGAACACTGAGCTACAGGTCTACAGGGACACTGAGCTACAGGTCTACAGGAACACTGAGCTACAGGTCTACAGGGACACTGAGCTACAGGTCTACAGGGACACTGAGCTACAGGTCTACAGGAACATAGGTCTACAGGGACACTGAGATATAGGTCTACAGGAACACTGAGCTACAGGTCTACAGGGACATTGAGCTACAGGTCTACAGGGGCACTGAGATATAGGTCTACAGGGACATTGAGCTACAGGTCTACAGGGACACTGAGCTACAGGTCTACAGGTACACTGAGCTACAGGTCTACAGGAACAACAGGTCTACAGAGACACTGAGCTACAGGTCTACAGGAACATAGGTCTACAGGGACATTGAGCTACAGGTCTACAGGGACATAGGTCTACAGGGACATTGAGCTACAGGTCTACAGGGACACTGAGCTACAGGTCTACAGGGACATTGAGCTACAGGTCTACAGGGACATAGGTCTGCAGGGACATTGAGCTACAGGTCTACAGGGACATTGAGCTACAGGTCTACAGGGACACTGAGCTATGGGTCTACAGGAACACAGGTCTACAGGAACACTGAGCTACAGGTCTACAGGATTTGTCTCGTGCTCTGGGTCATTCATGAATAGAGACCCTAATTTGTGGTAAATATAATGATTGGCTTTCATTAAATAAAAAACTCTATTACTATATTAAAAAACAAGTAAGTAGATTATATTTTGTCGTTAACAATGCTAAGAATTTATCTCAAATTGATTTGGTACGGTTAAAAAATATACTCAGCCACGACGAGATGCGAAGGGGCTCCCTAGGGGTACGGCTACCACTGGGTTCAAGCCCCGGCCACACTAGACTAGACCTGGTCAGGTATGTGGGTGTGGGACGCGATAGCCCAGATGTGTTACGTCAGACTCTCTCTCTGGCTCGGAGCAACAGCGACACAACTCCACGTCTCCGGGACTTACTGAACAAGGGGGACGGTCAGGTTCAATCGTCTCTGATCTAGCTCTCAGTCTAACACAAATATCGGTCTTCTGCCTCTATTCCCACCAGCGTACAACCCGGACAGGTAGTAAGACAGGAATGTCGGTTGCGCGATTGTTGCGCGGGGGTCGAGGCGGTTCCAGCTCGTTACAGGCCGGACTGAATGTAGAGCTTACAGCTCACAACACAACGGGAATTGTTAAAACAGGAAGGCAATTTAAAAACCAAAATAAAAAGCAATAACAATAATAACAATAATAACGTTATTGGTGGTGCGAGCCAGTCCCTAAGGCGCAATACAACTAGGTCCTGGGTGTCATACGTCCATGAAATAGTGTAGCAGCTCGCTGCGGGATAGTCGGCGGAGGGATACAATAGACTCTATACAGGGAGTCGTATTCGAGTGAGCTCTGAACCAAGGAGCCGCTCCTTCAAGTCCGTGGTGCTCTCGACCAAGGGTGTTACCGGGAAGTATTCATCACTAAGATGTGACATATCTTAGCAATGAAACCCTCCCTCTCTCTCTAATAATACAAACTCTCGGCTACCACTAAGAAAACCAATCCATTTGATGATATGAAGATAACTCCAGTGAAAACTGTCCAGAGAGAGCAGTGATATTGTATCAACACAATACTGTCAACAGTCAATAATATTTCCAATAGCCCGTCTAAGTCACGCATGCATTATTATTATTATTAGCACCGCGTCTTACTACCCGTTCGGGTTATACGCACTTACGCTAACGTGTAATGGTAGGGTGATTGAGAAATGAAATGGATGACCTACAGTTTAACGTGGGATCCGAACCACGGTGGAGACCTGGCATTCCTCACATTCACAAGATGTCTTGTCAGAGGTGAAGGAAAGATAAATCTGTGCCGGGACCGAGGATTGAACCCCGGCCGCCAGCACAGAAGTCTGACACCTTACCCCTAGACCGCCAAGTCACCCGTCACGAATGCAAATATTGCTTAGAGATTAATACGAACATTTTGTAATTGAATGGAAGCCGTAGGATATTTATGATCCTGACTATACTAAACTAATTCACGTCACAAAACCGGTAAATGTGACTTAAGATTTATCGCGGACTGAGTTTATTTACTCAACAAACCTGAATGAAAATAACTTGTCTCGATTTACATTAAACTTTGTAACTATCGCCTTCTGTTTCCTTGCGACCAAACACACTGGTGGACGCGTGGACCAAGGTTTCCGTCGCGTCTTGTTTGGCGGTCAACTAAGTACGGGGCAATAGTCTATTATAGTGGCAATTAGAGGGCACCTAACATGTTTCAGATCATTGAATCCCGAGGGAATAGAATTTATTAGTTGATACAACCAACCGGTGCTAATTATATTGTAATGATATTGATTTGGCTTAATCTAAATTATGTAAAAAGTCATGGATGAAGATAATTTTTCTTTAAAGTAGTATAGGTATATTATCCTTTTAAGATTCATCCATGAAGAAACACGCGCTTCTCAGAAACAATGTTAAAAGGATTTCACCCCTAAAATATATTTTTTATACCATCTTTCTTGTTAAAAGAATAACTGCGTCAATTATTGCTAAAAGGAACAACTTCATAGTATTTGGCAAAATATGCCATTTCTCTATACCAATAAGAAGCTAGCCTTCACAAAACCTGTCGTCAGGACTCTTTCTATTAGTTAGATTTTACACTGTTGATGAGGGGAGAGAAAGGCAAGGGGTAAGTTATATATAAACCATTGTGCGTATGNGGTATGTTATATATAAACCATTGTGCGTATGTTTAAGGCATCTCCGGGATCCAAACATCTACACCGAGATCTCGCCCACGCACAAGTCAGTCTAACACATTATAATATGTCATATCAATATCACAAGTAGCCAGTTATATGAAACATTTAATTGAAATATGTGCAAGTAATTTACTGGTGTAATATAAATAAACCGTGTGTGAATAAACAGCCATCAACATTTCTCTTTCTTCAATTTCATTAATATACCGATTTAATTAGTGCTCGAACACGGAGCTATAAACAGCATCTTTTTATCTTTTCCTTGCAGTGATTATAGGCGCTCGATCACGGAGCTTTAGACAACCTATAAATCATCACAGCATTCATATATCAGGGAATTAATCTGTAGTGTTTCAATCGACGCCCAATGCGGGGTGATTGATCACATAGTATTACAATTGACGCCCAAAAAGAGGTGCGATAGACCGATATTATTACAATAACCGATAAAATAATAATATTATAGTAAAATGTTATCAATGTTGACCACAAAATAAAGTTTTTGTATTCTCTAAAAGGCTCTTTCTACAAAAATTGGACTATAATTTAGTGGAGTTTTTTTTTAGCGGCACGTCTTACTAACCGTCCGGGTTATAAGCCTGTGTACTAATTACGCTAATGTGTTGGGGATTAGGAACGTTGAATGTAGGAGAGACTTGAACGCATATTTGCGTGGAGGGAGAGTGGAAAACCATTTAGTAACAAAACCCTCAGTTCAGCCGACCGGGATCGAACCCCGATCTCCCTATCATTGGTAATCTAGTCTATTGCGATAGTCGCGCCTTAGACCCTGAGGCCACCGAAGCGGGTAATTGTTGATATTAAAACTCTTGGCTGTAAAGTTAGGATGTTAGCATATGAAGGTAAAGTTCAGCTAGAAGCGTATGGTTAGAAAGTGCACGTTGAATCTCTACACAGAAATAATGTGTAAGGGTGGTCACGCAGACTAGGGAACATGCCGTCACCTCCCCGTGTTGATAAGGAAGGACCGTTTGGAAGAAACAAAACACAGTTGGGCGGTCTATCAGACGCTACAGTCGCAGATCACATGACCTGACGTGGGGTGTAACTGTTTTAGTAACTTTAATCAAGTGTAAATAAGGTGCCCTCTTATTGAGATCAGAATGAGGTACTACGCACCCCGCCATAGCACCCATATTATGTTTAAAAAGTGAGCAGCGAGAAGACATCGAGTAACTTTTCAACCTCTCCATCTGCCCCTGACAGAATGTAACCAGGGTCCCTCCAAACAACCTCTCCATCTGCCCCTGACAGAATGTAACCAGGGTCCCTCCATAAGAGGATAAAGGAGGAGGGACATTTATTTCAGAACAGGTAAAACTGATCCAAGTCTTACTACAATCCAATTTATATATGAAGAACCTTACGTGAAGCTAGAAAAGTTAATATCACTTTGGATGGATAGTATCAGTACCTATAAAATAGCAATAATAATAGAGAAAAATGTTATCAATGTCGACCATGAAAAAATATGTTTATATTTTAAAATAAAGTCCCTTAATATGAAAATTATACTATATTTTCACATAACCTAGATCCGTTTAGGGTTGGAAGCAGGCAAAGCGAGGAAAGGTCAATGTTTTTATAGCAAAACAAATCGTATGGACAAAATAAATAAAATATTGTTCCAGTAGAAACCTAGTGTTTAATGTTCTTTACTTGTTGAATATCTGTCAAGATCATGGCGGCATTAGGCGAGGAACTTTTTAAATGAAGAGAAAAAAGTTGTCATCAAATTCCATGACATCCTTCACAGATATTCAACAACTGTTGTGAAGGGAATTAAACGAGGCCTATATGTTTGTATAGAACCAACTCTCTTTGCTCGTTGAGGGCTCCGCCCCCAAATCCCTGGTGGGTTTTCTTTGCGAGTGGATGTAAACTGATGTAATTCCAGAGCCGTTTTTCTATCAGTCTTATCGTTTAGCCACAAGAGACCTCCAAAGAAAGGTCCACACCAACTTTAAAGTTGCTCCGACATTTTGAAATTTCTTTTCCGGAATTTTTGGAATTTCCCCGTCAGTTACGGGCTCAAAGATATAAGTTTGCCAAATTTCAAGTTTCTAGTTCATCTGGAAGTGGGTAAATATTAATGTCAGTGAGTGAGTCAGCCGTGTGGCTTTATAGTGGTATAATATTAATATATTTTGAACAAAAAAATGTTCTGCTATAAAAACTACAAAAACACTTACCTTTTCTCGCGTCCCCTGCAACCCCATATTAAGGGTGCCGCCTACCGGAGCCTAGACATAACTGCCGACGTCCATAAATTCCATGGTTTTTTAAGAAGAGTTTTATTATTTCAAAATATGTGTTACACCAAAATCGAGGCGAAAAGGTTATCAACAAGTGAAAAGAGGAGTTAATTACTCATTTCCAGACGAAACGTTTCAATCCTGAGATGAAACTAAACGTCAGGGTCGGACCGAACATTCTCGGATGATTGAGGATTGTTTTAGTGGTTTTTAAGCTCCATAACTGTCATTTACATAAGAGATACAGCGGTGTTAAAATATTTCCCTTCCCCTTAATAAAACAAACATTAACTGGAAAAATACAACTCTAAATACCGAGAGTGGGAAAGTTGTCCCGTACTTGACTATTCAACGTGTGTTTTTCAACCAAGCTGGGGAAAATGAGGGTGGAAGGGGTAGTTTAGGGGGGTGGGGGGTGGAAGGCGATCTAAAAGTTCCCGTGTGGAAACCCCCGAGTTAAAAAGATTGGGCGATCAGATAAGTTAATTGATAATTATCTGATGCTATTATTGCATTAGCAACACGCGGTTATCTTTCGGTCGATTACTCTTGTGGGTGGGTGAGTAATGGCGTCTTGGAGAAGAGCTAGACTACCAAGTATGATCCACTAAAATAAATACCTATCAATTATTGGACAAATTAAAACTGTACGAGTCTGGAAAAATTAAACACAGGTTTCAAATCAATTTGAACGCTTGGAACTTTTTACCAAAAACTTGGCCGAGAGTCCTTTAGGTCCTTAAAGGCTTACGTTGTGTTCAAACAAAATAGGTAAACCGGTTTTATTGACACAAATAACGTTCGAAATTAGCTTATCTACATAAACCATCTTTAGGAGAAACTAAACAGAAATAACTTGTGC
This sequence comes from Timema shepardi, assembly GCA_902151425.1. Taxonomy (NCBI): domain Eukaryota; kingdom Metazoa; phylum Arthropoda; class Insecta; order Phasmatodea; family Timematidae; genus Timema; species Timema shepardi. The sequence continues at coordinate 30,725 of CABFVX010006933.1, forward strand.
ATATCACAATAGGTAATATTTCTCAATAGGGTGTTACTAAATAAAGATCCCCCCCTCTCCCCCATTTAATAGTGTGAAATTGTCGATTTTAAAATCATCTTCTAGGCCTATGTTTTGAATTTTAATTAGATTGATATTTTATGATTACCCATAAAGCTATTTGGTAGACGTTTAACGTTTCTAAAAGAAACCACTTAGATATATTCATTACTGGGAAATGTTTATTAAGGTGGGCCTGTAGGGGAAGCGAGAAAAGGCCAGTATTTCTGCGGGTTTTATAGCAAATAGCTCAAATATTGCTCAGTAGAAACCTAGAGTTTGATTTCCTTCGTATGTTGATATCAACAGTTGTTGAATATCTGTCAACAGCATGGCGGCATTGGCTGAGAAACCTTCTAAATGAAGAGAACCAGTTGTCATTACATTCCAGGACATCCTTGACAGATATTCAACAACTGTTGATATCAGCAGGCGAAGAAAACTCAACTACATGTTTCTACTGGAGCGATATTTGATAGATTTGATATAAAAACTGCTCCGTGAAGGGAAAAACTATATTTCACCAACTTTTATTTTCAGACGATGCCACGAATCGAACCCGGGACCCTTACCCCGGCAGCCAGAGACGCTACCGATTGAGCTGAGGTTTCCGACTAGGAAGACGAAAGGAAAACTGCAATGACTCGTGGTCACGTGACGAGCTCTCGACCAATCACAAGACAGCGAGAACTGCGCTAGTCGAGACAAGCTCAGCTCTGTCCGAGATTCTTCGTCAAGTCTGCGTGGAAGACCCAATCTAATGTACAAAACTAGCCAACTCAGTCGGTGCGCATGTGCAGCAGACTGCTGCGTCTACTGTTGTGAAATGATTTTAATAACTCGTTGAAGGGAAAGTGTGCGACAAAATAATCCGCCGCAACAATAATCTTGAATATCCGTTCATCCACTAGAAAATAAAATATATTGGTAACCAGCTGTATATAGTTTGTTGCAAGGCATTATGGGTCAACTAGAGGCCCCACTATTTGGGCCCCCTGGTCCAGGTAGGAGAGGGGTAACCAGAAGTTGTGGGTCCAGAGGCCCCACTATTTGGGCCCCCTGATCCAGGTAAGAGAGGGGTAACCAGAAGTTGTGGGTCCAGAGGCCCCACTATTTGGGCCCCCTGGTCCAGGTAAGAGAGGGGTAGCCAGCAGTTGTGGGTCCAGAGGCCCCACTATTTGGGCCCCCTGATCCAGGTAAGAGAGGGGTAGCCACGAGCAGTTGTGGGTCCAGAGGCCCCACTATTTGGGCCCCCTGGTCCAGGTAGGAGAGGGGTAACCAGCAGTTGTGGGTTCAGAGGCCCCACTATTTGGGCCCCCTGGTCCAGGTAGGAGAGGGGTGGGTACCGCTCTGAAAAGAAACCAACACACATACTACCGAACTGGAACAATCAATAATAAATAATCTATAGCTTGTTCCTAACTGTGCCACGGCCCGCCTCAAGCCCTCCACGCAACAGTGGACCATGTGACCTCCTCCACCCACGACCATGTCGGGCACTCTCTACAACCTGACTAGCTCGGCGGCGGTCAACATTGGTTACATTTCTACTTACTCTATGGCTCATATCCCTATCCTGAGATAGTTCTACCCAGTCCACCTCATTATATCCTATCCCTATCTTGAGCTAGTTCTATCCAGTTCACCTCAATACATCCTATCCCTATCTTGAGCTAGTTCTACCCAGTCCACCTCATTACACCCTATCCCTATCTTGAGCTAGTTCTACCCAATCCACCTCAATTACACCCTATCCCTATCTTGAGCTAGTTCTACCCAGTCCACCTCATTACACCCTATCCCTATCTTTAGCTAGTTCTACCCAGTCCACCTCATTACGCCCTATCCCTATCCTGAGCTAGTTCTATCCTGTCCACCTCATTACATCCTATCCTTATCTTGAGCTAGTTCTATCCAGTCCACCTCATTACATCCTATCCCTATCTTGAGCTAGTTCTACCCAGTCCACCTCATTACACCCACCACCTCATTACACCCTATCCCTATCCTGAGCTAGTTCTATCCAGTCCACCTCATTACACCCTATCCCTATCCTGAGCTAGTTCTACCCAGTCCACCTCATTACACTCTATCCCTATCCTGAGCTAGTTCTAACCAGTCCACCTCATTACACTCTAACTCGTCAGGTCCATTCTAATGTTATCCTCCCATTTGCTTCTAGCTCTTCTCATTGGTCTATTCCTGTTGGGTTCACCAATCAGCTCCCTGAACACGGTTATAGATTCTCTTATTGGCGCTGCATGTCCTGCCTAAAGTGATCTGTGAAATTTCACTATCCTAAAAAGTCTAGTGATGAGAAGAGGGCATGTAACTCATATTTATGTAACCTCCTCTACTCTCCATTGACTTTATTCTTCCTAAGCACTTTGTTTCTTCTTGTGGTCGTTCTATACTATTAGTGACAGCGACTTGACGTTTGAATGTATCAAAGTTGTTTTTGTCCGATATACGCACGTTATGCCGCTCTAGCACCGAGCGGGGTTACGATATTACCTGACGGAACAAAACAACTGAAGTATATGTAGCCGAGATGTAGGCTTGTTAGGAGCAGCGAGGACTAGTGTGACGTGTGATCATGTGTGATCGTGTGTGTGTGTGTGTCTCAATGGAGGAGGCATGCCATCGCACGACTTACAGACTATCTCGCAATAAGCGCCCATCCTTATCACCAGGACGGAGGAAGTGTACAAGTACTATGTTACTGTAGGCAGGAGGGATGAAACCGGGTACCCCGAGATATAGAATAGACCTCCGTCACCCCTTGGGTTCAAGCACGTGATGTAAGCTATCACTAACGTATGAAAATATGTAAAGAAGAGTTTCTGGCAAGAATAGTAGTCATACCTTCATGGCAAGAAGAGTAGCGATACCTTCATGGCAAGAATAGTAGCCATACCTTCATGACAAGAATAGTAGTTATACCTACATGGCAAGAATAGTAGTTATACCTACATGGCAAGAATAGTAGTCATACCTTCATAGCAAGAATGGTAGCGATACCTTCATAGCAAGAATAGTAGTTATACCTACATGGCAAGAATAGTAGTGATACCTACATGGCAAGAATAGTAGCGATAACTTCATAGCAAGAATAGTAGTTATACCTTCATGACAAGAATAGTAGCGATACCTTCATGGCAAGAATAGTAGTCATACCTTTATAGCAAGAATAGTAGTTATACCTACATGGCAAGAATAGTAGTTATACCTACATGGCAAGAATAGTAGTTATACCTACATGGCAAGAATAGTAGTGATACCTACATGGCAAGAATAGTAGCGATACCTTCATAGCAAGAATAGTAGTTATACCTTCATAGCAAGAATAGTAGCGATACCTTCATGGCAAGAATAGTAGTCATACCTTCATAGCAAGAATAGTAGTTATACCTTCATGGCAAGAAGAGTAGCGATACCTTCATGGCAAAGAAGAGTAGCGATACCTTCATGGCAAGAATAGTAGCCATACCTTCATGACAAGAATAGTAGCGATATCTTCATGGCAAGAATAGTAGTCATACCTTCATGGCAAGAATAGAAGTCATACCTTCATAGCAAGAATAGTAGCGATACCTTCATAGCAAGAATAGTAGTTATACCTACATGGCAAGAATAGTAGTTATACCTACATGGCAAGAATAGTAGCGATACCTTCATAGCAAGAATAGTAGTTATACCTTCATGGCAAGAATAGTAGTCATACCTCCATAGCAAGAATAGTAGCGATACCTTAATAGCAAGAATAGTAGTCATACCTTCATGGCAAGAATAGTAGCGATACCTTCATGGCAAGAATAGTGGTGATACCTTCATGGCAAGAATAGTAGTGATACCTTCATGGCAAGAATAATAGTGATACCTTCATAGCAAGAATAGTAGTCATACCTTTATAGCAAGAATAGTAGCCATACCTTCATGACAAGAATAGTAGTCATACCGTCATGGCAAGAATATTAGTGATACCTTCGTGGCAAGAATAGTAGTCATACCTTTATATCAAGAATAGTAGCCATACCTTCATGGCAAGAATAGTAGTCATACCTTTATAGCAAGAATAGCAGCCATACCTTCATGGCAAGAATAGTAGTCATACCTTTATAGCAAGAATAGTAGTGATACCTTCGTGGCAAGAATAGTAGTGATACCTTCGTGGCAAGAATAGTAGCCATACCTTCATGGCAAGAATAGTAGTGATACCTTCATGGCAAGAATAGTAGTGATACCTTCATGGCAAGAATAGTAGTCATACCTTTATAGCAAGAATAGTAGCCATACCTTCATGACAAGAATAGTAGCGATACCTTCATGACAAGAATAGTAGCGATACCTTCATGGCAAGAATAGCAGTCATACCTTCGTGGCAAGAATAGTAGTCATACCTTTATAGCAAGAATAGTAGCGATACCTTCATGACAAGAATAGTAGCGATACCTTCATGGCAAGAATAGTAGTGATACCTTCATGGCAAGAATAGTAGTGATACCTTCGTGGCAAGAATAGTAGTCATACCTTCATGGCAAGAATAGTAGTCATACCTTCATTAGATAAACGGGAGCTCAATTGACTTTTGACTCTGAAGGTCAGTTTTTGATTCCCAAACACGCACTATGGTATTTTTACCCTCCTCTCTTCTCCCCCCCCCC
>CABFVX010006934.1:0-23730 GCA_902151425.1 Timema shepardi
AGGTATGTACGTGTGTATTTTTCAGTGCTGGCCTGTTATAGGTCTTACGACTGTTGGCCAGCACTATAATAAAGGAAATTGAAATTACTATGGTACTTTGCTGTGAATGTGCTTGGTTACAGTTTGAGGTAGGAAACATTCAGGTTTACAGCTCCAATACCAGTAATGAGAATTAAAACTGTTCATTTCAACATTTACTAGGCCTCAATGGCAAGGAGCACAATCATCATGTTTTTAACAAAACACTAAAAAAATAATTCACTTTGGTTGCCACATGGTCTAAAATGTCAAACTCACAAAAAAAACTAGCCTGTTGAAGACGGGAAGATCATGGTTTGAATCCCAGTCAAGTCTACCGAGTCTCCTTACAAATGTGGGTACACTTCCTCATCCCAGACACGGTGTAGTCAGTATTAGTTCGCTCTGTGTTGACCTGCTAGTTCCCACCATTAGAGGTCTGTAAGGTCAAGATGACGGATAGGAAGTGTGTTAGACGAAACATGTCCACATCTTGTACGTGTGTCTGTTTCTAACGGAACATGGAACCTGCTTTAGTCACATTACCGAGGTTTTGATTCGCCCACCACAATGATTCTTATAAGGTTCCAACTGTAATAGTCCATGGAAGTATAGGCAGTTAAGTCTAGACTCTCAGATGTTGTAAGTCCAGATGGTGAAAGTCCGTGCAGTGAAGCCCAGACTCTCAGGTGGTGAAAGTCCGTGCAGTGAAGCGCAGCTTCGACATAACTCTCCATGAGGCAGATCAACGTATCCCGGGCACAAAAGTTTGACAAATATAAATGATATGTTCACATCCAAGCAATAAATGAGCAGTTTATTTTTGTAACAAACTTCAATAGACTCGTCCTTTTTAGAACTTTTCCCCTCATTAATAACTTTGCATTTATGTTTAGGGATTTGGCCAATCATAAAATAGGGCTCCTTTACCCATGGATAAACTTGATACAATTACTCTGTGGTAAATAAACAAGATGATACCAAGCCCTCAAATTAGATGTATGTAAGTAGGCCCTACTGTGATTTTTTTAAAGGTAAGGTTATTTTGGATTTTATGTAAATACAAAATATCAATATTAAATGTCAACCAAAATCCCAAAACAATCAATTAGCCTAATTGTTTCAATTACATAATAAAAAACAAAGGAATATGTTGTCAGTAAATAATACAAGTCCTAATATAAAATAAACTTAACCGATGCTAAATTAATCTTAAATAACACACTACAAAAACCAATAATAAAATTTATTAATATATTCAATCAAACAAATTAAATTAGTTGTTCCTTCCTTCTAAAAAAATACCAATTATGCACCATGTTTTTTTTGTATGTTTAGTAATAATAAATAATATAACCTTTAAACAAAAGTATATTTACAATTTGGTGTTAACTTACCTGTAAACCTTCCGTGGCATAAAACTGGACGGTAGTCAATATTTGTTGTAAATGAAGCATTGGAAGTCCTCGTCGTGTTTCGGGATTGTCAATTTCCAACATAGGGAAGATATCTTGCCATACAACTTCCTTCCTTCGTCAGAATAGTCCTAACAGGGATCCTGGAAATCCCTAACATGCCTCCGTTGAATCACAACAACTTGACTAGCCTCTTCTTCAAAATAGTCGTCGATAACGTCTAAATACACGACAATCCGGTAGTCTTGACAACACAAAACAACAACAGATGTGTGACATCTCTATTGCTCGTGCGCGCCTCGCCGGAGTAGCCCTGTGTGTAAGGGATAGGAGTAACGGAGAAGGCTGGTCGGGACCTGTCCGATTGGATATCTATATCAGTTTTATAATATAATGTATAATGTGACAACTTGGATTTTAGGACACACAATCTCTCTTGGAGTGTACACTATTTGAATGAAATTAGAGAAACTTGGAGAAAGGATAATACTTCATTAGTGCTTACTCCTAAGTCCTCATTGACACTTAAATAATTTCCTTAGAAGATATAGAACTTACATCTGACCTTGACAAAAAAAAAATCACAAGTAAAGGAAACAGAGTATTTCAAAATAAAATTAAATTTAAGAAAGATCAACATGAAATGCAACTTAAAAAATTTATAATCATAACCTTCTAGAACCTCCTAAGAACCGATAATAAACTTTTAGAACCTCCTAAGAACCGATAATAAACTTTTAGAACCTCCTAAGAACCGATAATAAACTTTATGAACCTAAAAATATCTATTAATTCCGGTTCTGGTTTAATACTTTATTTATAATTATTTTTGACTTTGTTATATTTAAAATTAGGGTGATCTTGATTGGAGTTGAACTAGAACTCCTTTGACCACTTGTCACATTCAAAATATCGAGATCCCTCTTTTATCTTCCACATTGTCTCAACAAACAGTTATAATATGTACACGTGTCATATATAATTAGTGTCGGGAGAAAGGTTGGGCACCACAACACAGTAATAACAATATGTAATTAGTGTCGGGAGAAAGGTTGGGCACAACAACACAGTAATAACAATATGTAATTAGTGTCGGGAGAAAGGTTGGGCACCACAACACAGTAATAATATGTTAATTTAACTCCTTTCCAAAATATATCTTCATCCAACTAAAACTATTGTTCAAGTATTTCTAGCACAAAATATAAAATGAGGGCATGAAAAATCAAAATAATGATATAGTTTTAAATGTGTTTTATTTGATCAGTTTAAAATAGAAATATTGATTTAAACCCATAAAAAAAAAGCAAGGTCAAAAAATAGTTTGTTTATGAGCGGCCATGCTCCTCGATAGCGATACTCTTTGCAGTAATGTCAGGCATATCCTTAATGCCATCTTTATTTATAATTTGAACCTTAAAGTTTGGTAAATTAACAATCAGCCTCCGGTGAGCTTCTTGCACACATTTCTTCATCACTTCATAGCCTTCCTCTTCACTCATATCTGCAAGCAACATCACACGTGTTAGAACAAGCGTGTGTCAAGTTGATAACACATACCTAGTGCAAGATGATACAGAGTGTTCCAAAGTGAGTACCTGCGTTGTGATAGCGGTCCATGATGCTGAGTGAGAAGAACCCTCCATAACCATGAGCAGCGTACGGGATCTTGACCATGGACGCCAAGTAATCCATGAAGAAGAGCTCAGGGCCTGCCTGCTCGTCGAAACCAGCCAGGAGCAGATTCACGTTGTACGGAGTCTGATAACAAACATCAAATATCAACACAAGGAGAATATTCACATTGTACGGAGTCTAATAACAAATATTAAATATTGACGCTATCAGACAAGGAGGATATTCACATTGTACGGAGTCAAATAACAAACATCAAATATTGACACTATCAGACAAGGAGGATATTCACGTTGTACGGAGTCTAATAACAAACATCAAATATCAACACAAGGAGAATATTCACATTGTACGGAGTCTAATAACAAACATCAAATATTGACGCTATCAGACAAGGTGAATATTCACATTGTACGGAGTCTAATAACAAACATCAAATATTGACACTATCAGACAAGGAGAATATTCACATTGTACGGAGTCTAATAACAAACATCAAATATTGACACTATCAGACAAGGTGAATATTCACATTGTACGGAGTCTGATAACAAACATCAAATATCAACACAAGGAGAATATTCACATTGTACGGAGTCTAATAGCAAATATTAAATATTGACGCTATCAGACAAGGTGAATATTCACATTGTACGGAGTCTGATAACAAACATCAAATATTGACGCTATCAGACAAGGTGAATATTCACATTGTACAGAGTCTAATAACAAACATCAAATATTGACGCTATCAGACAAGGTGAATATTCACATTGTACGGAGTCTAATAACAAACATCAAATAATTGACGCTATCAGACAAGGAGGATATTCATGTTGTACGGAGTCTGATAACAAACATCAAATATTGATGCTATCAGACAAGGTGAATATTCACATTGTACGGAGTCTGATAACAAACATCAAATATTGATGCTATCAGACAAGGTGAATATTCACGTTGTACGGAGTCTGATAACAAACATCAAATATTGACGCTATCAGACAAGGTGAATATTCACGTTGTACGGAGTCTAATAACAAACATCAAATATTGACACTATCAGACAAGGTGAATATTCACATTGTACGGAGTCTAATAACAAATATTGACACTATCAGACAAGGTGAATATTCACATTGTACGGAGTCTAATAACAAACATCAAATATTGACACTATCAGACAAGGATATTCACATTGTACGGAGTCTAATAACAAACATCAAATATTGACGCTATCAGACAAGGAGGATATTCACGTTGTACGGAGTCTAATAACAAACATCAAATATTGACACTATCAGACAAGGATATTCACATTGTACGGAGTCTAATAACAAACATCAAATATTGACGCTATCAGACAAGGATATTCACATTGTACGGAGTCTAATAACAAATATTGACGCTATCAGACAAGGTGAATATTCACGTTGTACGGAGTCTAATAACAAACATCAAATATTAACGCTATCAGACAAGGTGAATATTCACATTGTACGGAGTCTAATAACAAATATTGACGCTATCAGACAAGGTGAATATTCCCATTGTACGGAGTCTAATAACAAACATCAAATATTGACGCTATCAGACAAGGTGAATATTCACGTTGTACGGAGTCTGATAACAAACATCAAATATCAACACAAGGTGAATATTCACATTGTACGGAGTCTAATAACAAACATCAAATATTGACGCTATCAGACAAGGTGAATATTCACGTTGTACGGAGTCTAATAACAAACATCAAATATTGACGCTATCAGACAAGGTGAATATTCACATTGTACGGAGTCTAATAACAAATATTGACGCTATCAGACAAGGTGAATATTCACATTGTACGGAGTCTAATAACAAATATTGACGCTATCAGACAAGGAGAATATTCACATCTGATTGTTGATACAGGGTATCCAGCCAAATTAGGTCTTAAAATGCTCTGACTTTTTCCTGTTTTCCAGACAGCATTTAAAAAAAGTTACAGGCTTGTTCTTGTTACAAGTTTTCTTGGTGGATGGAAATTTTTTCGTTTACACATTGATAAAAATATTTTCAAAAATCTTAAGCTACTAAACATAATCATTATTACAAGTTCTTATTAATTAAGTATTGTGTGTGTCCCTGTATAACAGTGTACAACCATCTAATGCTAGAATAACATATCTAGGAGCATTTTGTTAACATGTATCAATATTTGGGGGCAGAATCCCCCAGGTTTTCCCTGTCTGTGTTGAGATTGTCAGAGTAATAAAGTATCAGCTGAAGGCCATCCTGTCCAATACACACATATCCAAAGTTTGCAGAGCATTATATGATTTGTCTATATTTTAAGTTTAAAGCTTTAGGTGATAGGGTGTGTCACTAAGAAACGGGTAGGAAGTAAATACACAATATATCTATATATATACGTTATAAAGTTAAGAACAAGCAACCTACATAGGGTGTGTCACTAAGAAACGGGTAGGAAGTAAATACACAATATATCTATATATATACACATTATAAAGTTAAGAACAAGCAACCTACAGTAGCCCCGTGGCTTCTTTGGTGCTGACTGACAGCTTACAGTTTACTTCTGACAGTCAACATTTAGGTATATACCTAAATGTTGACCGTCAGAAGTGACAGCTGCCAAACACGTGTTTTTGCAGATCATATGGTTCGGAGTTGAGACACATAATTTGGTCTGGTAACTTTTCAAAGCTGTCAGTCAGCACCAAAGAAGCCATGGGGCTACTATACATTTCACCCATAGGTTATTCTTATTCTGATGATATCTCAACTAATATGAATGATGGTAAAATATTTATCGCATCAAATTTAGGGTATAAATATGCCGAACAATTTTGCCAGACCCAAAATTTAATAAAACCCTGGAATAATTAGATAAAAATTCATAAAGAAATTAATATACCTGTTTGAGCTTCAAACTATTAATTGAGAAGGAAATTTAATTTTTTAACTTGGCATTAATAATTGCAACGGTATGATTATAATTTGGTGTTTATATATGAAAAAATTGAATAAAGCCCAAAAGAATAATCTGTAAACATTTTGTATATAATATTCCAATGGAGAGTGAGACTGACTCACCAATCATCAACACCTATGTCCTATGGGGTACTTTTACTTCCAAAACTGGCATAGAAGAAGTACTAAAATATCAACTTTTCATAAAGCTTCCAAAATATTACAAATATTTCCCTTAAATCTATTTTTTTTTTTTACTTTTAATAGAACTCTCCCATCTCTCCATCTATTTGTTGCACCGTATGACCTTAGTAAGAAATTGAGCACATGCCTCCTGATGGTAGGCAGGTACCTACTTAAATCTTGGCTATACTCTTCACAAAACGTTTTGATAACTCACTAAAACATTTATGTAAAACACGCACAAAGTTATACACTACAAAAATTCTTAGTCACCGTCGAAAATAAGTGAGAAGTAAAAGAGCGGCAAGTTTAATATTTGTCACGTCTCGTCTATTTGTGCGCTTAGATAGACTGGCGGGAAATTTGAAAGTCATTGCAAGTTGAACTTCTTTACGAAGCTGAAACAGAATTTTTTGGTGAGATTACTTTTACAACCACAATCCCATTATGATTATAAATTAAAATCATATTATGTAGAATTAATTCAATGTTACATATTGTTCCTTGAATCAATGGGACAGTCTTAGTTGCATAATTGAACAGTGAATGTTAATGAATTCACATGTGTGTCTTAACAAAACATATGCTCTACACTACACATGCATATGCTGAAATCTTCCTTAATCTTTCGTTGGTTTCTTATCTTATTCTTGTTCAATACACATTTTAACCACTTGTTCACTGGAAGGGTACTGATTTTGGTTATAACCACTGGTTAATAAAGAACCATGTCCGATGGCAGGTTATTGAACGTTTATTAATTGGTGACTGAAATCCTTTATTAGACATATCAAGTTTGCAGGTTTGCGTTAAAATGACAACTGATTCACAAATAACAATGTCTGATAGACAAGCAAGCACTGTCCTGTTCGACTGAGACTGACTCGGGGGATGAGAGTCGAACTGTGGTCCCGCCCCCTAGCACCACACACGGCGGGTGATAGTAGAGTATGATGTCATACTCCCCTAATGGGTAGTAAGACGCTAAGTATTAGTAACTAATCCAACAACTGTGTTTGTGTGTTTGATAATTATATTTGAGTCAGTTTGTTAGTCATGGTTTTTGATATTCATTAATACGGCCATTTTCGGTTAAAATTGTTGTGTGCAAAAAAAAAAGTAATTTTGTTAGGCATATTTGTCTTGGGGTTTAAGGAAAGTTTTTATACAAATTTTAAGGGTTTTGTTTCACTTCTTTGAGCTAGTAACCAAACCAGGGTAGACATTCCTAGAATATTTGGAAATCTAGATATAGTTGTCGCCAAAGAAAACCATTTTCAACCTCGAGATTATGTTTAACCTTTGTGGGTTTTATGCCCTCAAAAACAAAATGGTGGGGTTTGAATTTCTGTCTGATGTCCCTGGGGACAATTTGATGGATTTCTTTCAATTTTGATTTAAACCCCTAAATAAGGGTAAATTATTGAGAGTAGATTTTCGAAAATTCAATTTTTTTTAATAATTTAAACTATTTTGTTTAAAATGGATAATTGTGGAGTGTTTTACATGATAAATATAAATGTCGGCCTATACTTGTTTCTTAGGGGGAAGGGAATATAAGTTTACCTTGTTTCTTAGGGGAAGGGAATATAAGTTTACCTTGTTTCTTAGGGGAAGGGAATATAAGTTTACCTTGTTTCTTAGGGGAAGGGAATATAAGTTTACCTTGTTTCTTAGGGGAAGGGAATATAAGTTTACCTTGTTTCTTAGGGGAAGGGAATATAAGTTTACCTTGTTTCTTAGGGGAAGGGAATATAAGTTTACCTTGTTTCTTAGGGGAAGGGAATATAAGTTTACCATGTTTCTTAGGGGAAGGGAATATAAGTTTACCTTGTTTCTTAGGGGAAGGGAATATAAGTTTACCTTGATTCTTAGGGGAAGGGAATATAAGTTTACTGAATCTACTAATAGAATAGTATAATATTTATTGGGCCACAAACAGTAGTTAGGTCTGGCCCAATATTACATTACTAAAAAACTTAAATTATAAAAATAATCCAAATGAAACACAAACCACTCATTGTAATAGTTTAAGTGATGGTATAGTTACGATTCTTTATGTTTGACATAAATCTAGAGAGGTCACTCTATCCAAAGCATTAATATTTATATTTATGGAAGTTATTCAAATAATAAACTTACCTTTGGAAATATATTAAATAATTGTTTATGTATGTCAGTTTATAGACAACATTTTTTGAACAATCAAAGTAAATCAATGTATCCACCTTGATGACAAACGACATCTTACCCGACTTCTGAGATATTCGGCAAGGTTGCGTCGTGTGAAATTGGCCGCTGCGCTGGGCGAGAGCTCATATCCGTTCCTCATTTTATACAGTTGTATGTTCTTGGCGATGTACTCGGCAAACTGAGACGTATCGCCCGACTCTCCAGAAACAGCCATCACCAGTTTGTTGGAAATCTTGTGTAATTTATCCTCATCTGAAAACCAAAAAACCTCTGATAAGCCTAAAATTATTATTAAACGGCTTCAAACAATCTGTACCCCCATTTGAAGACATGTTTTAAGAACCAGTAATATATTCATCTTGACGATTGTTGTTCAGTATACCAAACATTCCATACCTGACTTGAATATTATACCTCCTACTTCTAAAGGAGATTCGGACTTATATTATTGTTTGATGCTAATGAAACTTGTGAAATCAAACAATAATATTGTTATGTAATAACAGCCTACAATTATTTTATAAACACATTTTCGCTAACAATATAGAAAAACATTTGAAAGTATATCTTTTGGATCAATGAAATAGTTGGTGCATACAAACTGTTAGAACTACCTGCTCAGGTTATACGCATATGTACTAACTACGAAATTGAGTTAGGGATGAAGGTTGACTTTAAACAAAGTGTAACATAATTTGTGTGGAGGGAGAGCGAAAAGCATTTTGTACGCTTAACCGGGATTCAAACCCTGATCTCCCAGTCATCGGAAGTTTGGTCTGACACGAGAGTGCTGTCTTGACATGTCCAGCGGGCTTCACTCCTGACATCCAGCCCGTGTGTTGTTGGACTTGCAAACCCTCATTTTCAGGCCAAGGCGCCCAATGTATGAGACCCCAAACCCCGCCCGGTATAACAGCTGCTGTCACTCCCTGTACCCATAACAGAACGGCTTGTCAAACATCTTCAGGTAGTTCCGAGTCTCCAGCCAGAGGGACAGAAATACCTTCTTCCTCGTCCCCACCCCAGTAGAGTATTATCAGGTGTATAACCTGAACCGGTGCACTCACAACGAATATACGCACTACACACTTAACCTCACACTACTGGCCCACTCAGCTTCGTTCTTCCACTTTCTGTCAAACAAAATGGGGACACATCTCCTTTAAACTCTACCTTCCTCATGGCTAGCACATTAGAGCTACCAGTAGAAAGGATAGCAGGTGCACCGGGCAACAGAACCTTAAACTATTTTCATGTTTATTGGAATTTATCAAACTTCTCAATTACTTTCAAGTCAAAGTTTGAAATGAGGCCTGCTTGGTTATTTCATCTAAAAGTGGGCATGAAAATAATGTCAGTTTTAAATATTAAAATAACTTCCAAAATTCACAAAATTCTTCAGTGAAAAACCAATTCATATTAACAAGACGTCCTGTAGAGAGTAACAATGTAGTCAACCATATTTTATATTTACCACTGGTTTGAGCCATTTGCAGCATTCACATGAATTATTACTTTTTGGAGCAAATATTGATCCAAAATAATAAAAAAACTGTCCTTTTAGTCTTCACTTGAATCAACATTTGAGAGTAGGCCCTAGTTGAAATATTAATTAGAGAATATGAAAAAAACCAAACATATACAAGTTTGTGGTTTAATCAATATTTGACCGTATCAGACACACAAAGCAACTGGATAGTTTTTATTAATTCATTACAAACAATCTTACAAGTACATTCACTCTGTTCTTGATGTACATTCTATAGGTCATTTTTTGAAATTTCAGCTCATATTTTCTTGGTTTTCTTCCTTTTAAAGTCATTTTTAGGAGTTTTTTTAGAAGTTTTGAGTCAGTTTTAGGCATAATTTGGTCCTTTCGTACTAAAATAAGAAAACATAAAAGAGGATAGAAACCGAGCTGGTTTACACCGGTCTGGACTCAGATCATGTGAGGGTTTAAAGGTCAAACAGGCCCAAATTTTAAGCTTCCACACATGAATTTAACCTTGATCCAACATTAAGGTCACAATTTCTGTCGATAAGAACTCTCAAAGAATATTATGCTGTCATTCCTGAGGTAATGTAAGATTATAATCAGAAATACTGGATCAATCAAATATCATTAATTCATGTAAATAAATAAAAAGAGTCACTTTAATCTTCCTGTCACCCCAACAAAATGAATTTTGAATTAACATGATTCATAAGTCAGTGTGCAAACATCAACAGAGAGACCTTGTGTTGGAGTCAAACCATGGACATTTGATGGTTCTAGTCGAGATATCACTGATATTATTCCAAATGAGCTCAACAGCTGTTTTAAGTGGTCCATACGGCGTAAAAGAGGCATTTCATCAGAGAAGAGGAGGTGGGAAAGGAAAGATTGTCACACAGTCACACATTCTGATGTTAGATTGTCTTTCTCGCAGGCAAGTAGGAAACAAGAAGTCTGCTCAGTTTCATCAGATGAGAGAGGGATCACTTCAGGTTGCCTCTGGTCTGGCAATCCATGCGCCAGTTCCTGGTAAACTTTGCGCACGGTGTCTGATGTAGCACTGATTATAAACAGGTTCTAAGGTTGGAAACACAAATGGCATTGAGTGTTTTGAAAATAATTCATGAAAATGATGGAGTTTATAACCCAGCAGACATTGTGCAGCTGACAACCTTGACTTCTCTGAAGACACCACAGATGGTAGATGCACACTTCATGGGACTGTAATAACTGTGTACCAAGCTATCAAAGAGTCTGATCCCATTACACTACTGGCATTAGCTCCGTCAAATGATTGGCCAGAAAATACCTCTTCCAACAGTACTTGTGTGTCCAAATCCAACCAGCTGGAAAACCTGCTGCCCACTGCCTGTAGTTCCATGCAAACCAATGAGCTACCTGGCTGTTCTAAACAAGGTTGTACTTATTGATGCGGCTTGGTTTTATTTAACAAGTTACACGGTGATTACCAACAAGACGTCTAATGCATACTCTCTAACGTGGTAGATGAGAAACCTATCTCAAGAGTAGCATGCTACCTATGATTCCAGAGTCACCTTGAAATTGTTGTTGAAGACTGTAAGAGAAAATGGCTTTTGGAATCTGGTGAGCTTCATATTATAATTGCTCAGCTGTGAACAATCGGAGAACTTGTACAAGTACTTGGTGTACCTGAATTATGGGTGAAGTGTGATTTCTAGGAAACAAATCCTTGATGGAAGGCACATCAGAAGAGCAACTGAAGCTCGCATAGGCACAACTCTGCATTGACTGGTTTGCTCCTGGAGGAGTTGAGGGAGCATATCTAACAAAACTAGACTGTGTGAAGCCTGGCTAATGCTGCATTAGTTTCTATCATCTACCTGCAACAAGACTGGCCAGAGAACGTGTTGTTTCTATCATCTATCTGCAACAAGACTGGCCAGAGAGTGTGTTGTTTCTATCATCTATCTGCAACAAGACTGGCCAGAGAACGTGTTGTTTCTATCATCTACCTGCAACAAGACTGGCCAGAGAGTGTGTTGTTTCTATCATCTATCTGCAACAAGACTGGCCAGAGAACGTGTTGTTTCTATCATCTAATCTGCAACAAGACTGGCCAGAGAACGTGTTTTCAGACTATTGTACACATATGAGGATATGGGGAGAACATCGGATTGGACCCTGTGCTTGGCATCCCTCCCCGAGTTTGTCAAGTACTTCTTTGCATTCAATCGACTGAACTATGTCTGGATTATACCTTTCACAGATGGAAAACTTGGAATCACAAGATCCAGAAATCTGGAAGCAGCTTTTGGGGGAATTGGGTCGTTTACAGAAGTTCAGTGCCATTTTGTACTCTTGAAGCTGACAAAGCCTTAGAACATTAAAATCAAAAACTTAAGGTGCACGGAGGACTTATTGGTACAACACTTAGCGAGAATGGCCGGAATAGATTTTTTCTTGCCAATTCAAAGCTTGCTAGAACTGCAAGTGAAACTGATAAAATGAAAGGCTTTCGTAATACAGAAAAAGGTGAACATAATAACAATGTTCTGAAACTATAAGAAGCATTTCAAAACTCAACAAATCCCTTTCCCTGCAAAAATGATGAGACGGTTCATATCCTAACTCAGCGTGTCTTCGGACCTACCCCTTATTTTGAGGTTGTTGATAGCATCCAGAACCAGGCCTAACATATATTTAAAGTTCAATTTGAGTACCTACGAGTCTCAGCCCTTCCGAAGTAGCTGCTGATAGAAGAATGCATCATTGCCTGGCTAAGTACCAACTTATGGATACAAACAGTACCCAGCCAAGAAAATGATGGAGATAATGATATAGTACCTGCAGATTGAAGAGCATCAACTACAGGGAAAAGCTGCAATAGTTGATCATATGGCACCTCTTCACACTTAGCACAAACCAAGCTCTGTGGAAACATGCTGTAAACTTCAGCAAGTGGATTAGTGAAAACATGCTGTAAACTTCAGCAAGTGGATTAGTGAAAACATGCTGTAAACTTCAGCTAATGGATTAGTGAAAACATGCTGTAAACTTCAGCAAATGGATTAGTGAAAACATGCTGTAAACTTCAGCAAGTGGATTAGTGAAAACATGCTGTGAACTTCAGCTAATGGATTAGTGAACAATTCAGCAATTACAGTGAGGTTATTGTGGTTTTTCACTCTTAAAAATAGAGATGAGAGAGATTCAGCCAAAAGGCTCAGATTCAAATCAGCACAAAATCAGACCAGAAACAACAATTGTAACTACCCCAATGAATAAATTACTGGCTCATGATAAGACAAAGACCAGATTCTTCAATTCGGTGTGACCAACCGGAAAAACTTTGGGGTCAGTTGGAAGGACAATCCAAATGTTTCAGGTTTATTGTATGGATCTTTTAAAATAATACCCAATACAGAGAGTTGTGAGATTTGTCCAAGGGTACAACACTCTACCTAACGCTGTCAAGGATGCGTTTCAAGCTATTACACCGAACATGCGTCAACAGATGTCAATGAGGGTGGAGAGGTATTTATATTTGTGTGTAAAACACGATGATGGACACACAATTTGTGAGTACAGTAGGTCCAGGAGTGTTTATAATATTTCATTGTTGGAGCCTAACTGTCCCCCATTTGGTCATTTTCCACCGAAATGGTACAAAGTGCGGTTATTTTATTTACTTTAATGCACTAACAAGAGAATGTAGAATTGAATGAGACCAAGATTTACAAATTGTTTTTATTAAATAGGCCTACTATATTTAGATAAACTCGACAACACATCGCCCTGGTCACTTTGGGAGTGTAAATATCGACAATGACGTATAACTTTCCTTTGATTCTGCGCAATGGATGGATGTCATCATCCCATGATGATGTGTGCTACACTCGTGATTTTGCGCTGTGCGCACTAACATGGCTATGATGTTATTGT
The DNA here is from genome assembly GCA_902151425.1 of Timema shepardi. Classification (NCBI taxonomy): domain Eukaryota; kingdom Metazoa; phylum Arthropoda; class Insecta; order Phasmatodea; family Timematidae; genus Timema; species Timema shepardi. The sequence continues at coordinate 13,843 of CABFVX010006934.1, forward strand.
ATGTGTAGGTATCATCCATGTTAAATTAGTACAGTGAATTGTTTATTTTATCTATAATTATAAATTTAATTTACTATCACATGAAAGGTTGGGTTAAGCTGGATTAGAAAGTTGTCATAATAATTATTATAAACAAGGGGCCTAGTTGTGTTATTCCAATGACATTATAAATATGTTCTACATCATCTATAATTTAGTCGCTAAGGATACTTGTAATCTCCTACATTGAGTCAAATCACTTAACTATGAACTAGAGTTAATTGTGGTTGTTATAGACAGTTTTTACGTCTTTGTGAAGATGGTGTTAGGAATATGTTTGGGCTTAAGGAAAATGTGTCCAAATAGTTATAGAACGGCTGAAAGATACCCGTCGCTTAGGTGAGTGGAAATTTTTCTTAGAACATTTAAAAGGTTGTTTTTTTTGCTTCAAATCGATTTTACATGTTTAAATGTTTGGAATAATGTACGGCTAATATCAATCTTTATGACATTTTAAGAAAGAAATGGCCTAAAATAGAACGGATAAGACACACTAAACCAAGTGTTCATTTGCGCTAGGGGTATCAGGCCTTCTTGGGCACCCTGTATAATTAAAACTTTATTGTTCTAATCGATTTTATATGTTTAGTGTTTGTAAACAAGTACGATATCAATATTTGGGTTATTTGTAGAAATAAATGACCAAGAATGGGTCAGATATAGGCTAGCATACGATCATAGGCCTATGCTAATGGACAAGAAGTAAATAAAACTAAGGAACTATCCAATGCTTTGTCAATTTATAGAATGTTAGATGACAAAGATAACCTCAACATCAAATACATATGACAAGAGGGTGAGACTAATATTGTCAACGATGACTGGGTTGGAAGTGGTTTTATCGAGGACTGTAGTCACCATCGATCCAAAGCTAAGGTGTTAGATAATATAATATATTTGCATTCTTACTTATAATTAAATAGCCCACCAAAATAAAATGTATATTGTACTTGGCTAATTAATTATTATTTAACATACCAGTTTTCATAACAACTATACTGTGAGCATTTGTTCTATCGGCAGCAACTATAACAAAATCTTTAAATGTTACTCCCAGTAAACACTCCATTTTCCCGTAATTGAATTAGTTACTTTATTTTCGAAAGAAAGACAAAATACTTGTAATTTTGCAACTCACATTTGTACAGGCCTACCATTAAAATTCAAAACTAATATTTGTCGTTGTGCAGAAAAGAAAATTGTCTTGTGAATCAAAATGCCTTAAATAAGTCGATAGATAATTTTTATGTTACAATGATTTTGATTGAATTTTAGACTAAATTTAAATACGAAAGTGATACATTAATAACATTCATTTATTTTGTTTAATTAACTTAAATGAGTTAGTGAAGTTTTTATCTATAAACAACTATGCTATTCCAGGAAAAATGTTATTAATCATATTTTAAAACATTTCTATACTTCCGTAAGCCACAAAGTTCCCAATTCTTCCGTCTTACTTCATCCGGCAAATACGAGACATTATACTTATCTTCACCTCTCTACATTTCGCTCTCTCTCTCTCTCTCTAATAACTTATTTACACTCCCTAGTCCATTTTTATAAATCACTACCCACTCACTTTTATACTGTAATAAAACCGCACTGTCAAAGTCCGGTGAATCAACTACAGTAGCCCCATGGCTTCTTTGATGCTGACTGATGGTTCACAGCTGACTTCTGACAGTCAAAATTTAGGTATATACCTAATTTCTTATGGGCCCAAATAAGTTTTTAAGATTCAAGTGAAAGATTAAACAGAAGTTTTGAGTGTTATTCGTGATCGTTTGTCTGCAACACTACATCGGTTTTTGTTGGTTAGCTTCTGATTCGATTGATCTCAAAAATTGTGCTCGAAATGTCATCAGTTAATGTCAGTAATTATAAAATAGAGCCATTAAATAAAAATAATTATAATACATGGGAAATACAGGCAAAAGCAGTCCTCATTCGTAGTGGACTTTGGTGTTATGTGAGTGGTGAAACATCAATACCTGCAGAAGAAGCAGATAAGAAGAAATGGCAGGAATATGACTCACATGCAAGGTCAGATCTAATATTGATAATATCCCCAAACGAACTAAAACATGTGAAAAATTGTGACACATCGAAGTCATTATGGGACAAATTGAAAAGTGTATACCGAAGTCGAGGTCCTGCTCGTAAAGCCACATTACTAAAACGACTCGTTCTGCACAAGATGAAGTACAACGATGATATGAGTACCCACCTAGATGAGTTCACAGATGCTGTAGATAAGCTCCAAGATATGGGAATAGAGATAAACGGTGATTTGTTGAGCATCATGATGCTCTACAGCCTATCCCCTGCCTACGAAAACTTTCGTATAGCAATTGAAAGTAGGGATAATTTACCAACTCCTAGTGAATTAAAAATCAAGATTATGGAAGAATCAAATGCTAGACACAAGGATGACCTCAAAGATAAGCATGAGGATGCATTTTTTGTTAAAAAATTTAATAAACATCACTATAAAAATTTTAATTCAGGTCAAAATCACAAAAATTTTCGATCTGGTCAAGGTCATCAAAATAAGAATAATAGTGGTAACATGAACTGCCAAAGATGTAAAAAGTCAAATCATAGGACAGAAGATTGCTGGTTCAACAAGAAAAAGGAATCCACCTTCAAAATTGAAGAATGTCTTTCAATAGGCCTACACCCATCACCACCCATGAATTCTATTTGGTGTCTGGATAGTGGATCTACTTCACACATGTGCTATGACCAAACAAAATTTTCAAAACTATCTGAGCCAAATGATCATGGCATTCTCAAGCTCGCATCAGAGGAACACACTGCAACTATTTCAGGTATTGGTCTAGTCAAAATTCAGCTCAATGATGACTCAATAGTAAATTTACCTGAAACTTTGCATGTACCAAAATTGACCACAAATCTTCTCTCTGTTGCAAAAATTACTGATAAAGGTTTTAGTGTTATTTTCAAGAAGGATTACGCACAAGTTGTAGATGATCATGGTAATCTTATTCTAAAAGCAACACGATACAATGGTCTGTACTGTTTTGATGCAAACATGTCAGAATATGCAAATTTATCTTCAGGTATTTCTGAAAAGTCAAAAATTGAAATGTGGCACAGAAAATTGGGTCACATAAATGAGTCAGATTTAAAATTGGCTCTAAAAGATAATCGCCTCAAAGGTTTGCATTTTAACGCCAATGAAAGTCTTGGTGAGTGTGAAATATATATTAGAGGAAAATTCACTAGACTACCTGATCACATTAGGGAACAACCGAAAAGTGTTGATAAGCTGGAAATAATACATTCTGATGTTGTAGGCCCCATGGCTCCAGATATTTTGTTACCTTTATTGATGAGGGAACTCGCTATACCAGAGTATATTTTCTGAAAGATTACTATAATTGCTCACTACACTCACTCCACTTGTTATTGTTCTATTGCATGCATCTTAAACACAAACATTCGTTTGCTAGCTCTCACTGACACATCCAAACAAAAGTACCTGCTGTAACAAACTCTACAAAAGATGTGTAGGCATGGGTCGGGGTCAGTAATTCGTCCATTTTTCCCCTTTCACGCAAAACTCCCCTAATTCTATTCTCACCCCCTTAAATTTCTACTTTTGCCATTTATGTGTTTTGAAAGGGGAAGAGAGGAGTATGCAATGCCATATTTCAGTTTATTCATTTATAGTCGTCCACCTTCGAGAATTGCTTTGGTTGTTGAAAAGTCGAAACTTTGTTGCTTGCATTCCTAACTGAGTCACCCTTATAAATCTATGGCGTCACGAATAAGAACTAAACTAGGTAGAGATATAGGATGAAATAATCTGAAAATTCAAAAATTACACCTGATCATGGGAATCGAGCCCAAGACCTTTGGCTTAATACGTCAATACTCTACCCACTGAGCTATCCAGGAATCGTCCCGTGCTCAGGGTCATTCTTCATTCATATTTTAAGGCAAGTCTATGATGGACGTGAGGAAATCGTCGGTTACAAATGTTTGGATTAAAACATATATAATAGCTTTGGCTATTTGATTCTTAATGATATGTGATCTTTTACAACTTAATAACTGTACAAGTGGCAGCAATAAGACAACTACCCAGTCTAAGGTGGCTGCGTTATCTGATAGATCGTGATCTTAATAAATCACACATTTTTAGCTGAATATCTCCACATGTCCATCATAGACTCTGCCTTAAAATATGAGTGGAGAATGACCCTGAACAAGGGACAATTCCTAGATAGCTCAGTGGTTAGATCATTGGCGTACTAAGCCAAAGGTTCCAGTTTCGATTCCGGTGTCCAGGTGTCATTTTAAAATTCTATGAATGTGATATCTAGATGCAGAAAAATCTGTACTAAATCATCTGTAATATCTTTGTCTATTTTATTCTTAACTATAGGACTAAAAACGGAAAAATGTAGACTTTCAGCCACTATGTAATGGACTAGTGCACGTCTTGCATGCATGTTAGATCTCTGACATGTGCGGAAAAATTTCTTTCAAGCATATTGGTGCTTGAAGAATATTTTTCAAACCTTAAATAAAATATTATAATAACTTATCTTCAAGCAAAGGCTGGAAGTGCTTGACTTACTTGCCATGACGCAACGCCACTGGTAAATATATGTCAGATGTTAGGTAATCCTTGACTAGAAAGCAGGGAGCTGAATATGAAAAGCAAGGTTTTCAGAAAATCATATGGAATTTGATTTTGGTTATGAAGATCAACCATATCTAGAAGCTGATGCAACCCCACTAGCAGTAGTTCAGGTGGGACTTGACCCTGATCATCAATGTCTATCAGACTTAGAGGCAGTGTTAGAGCCACTACCAGTAGTTCAGCAGCAAGCAAAGAACTAGTGGAGCCACAACAGTAAGCGATTCAATTAGTACCAGGAATACAACTTGGTGATAGAGACCTGCTGCCAAGACCAAGACGCTGAGATGAATTTGTTCTAGTAATGGATACTGTTCCACTATTTTTGAATTATGGGAACTTGTGAAACTCTCAGAAAGAAATCACCCAAGGGGTTGTTAATGGGTGTTCAGCGTGAAATCAAATTCGAATGGGGGTTTTCGGTATAAGGCTCGTGGCTAGCAGGTATTGATTATTTAGAAACTTTTGCACCTCTAGTTTGGTATTAGTCAATTCGGACACCTCTAGCAACTATAGCGAGATAAGATATAGAAATTTCCCTATTCGATGTGAGTACCTTTTTTTTTTATCAATGGTGAATTAAAAGAAGAAATATATTTTCAGCAACTCTCCGGATTTGAAGACAAAGCCCAGACTAACACAGCCTGCAGACTTCAAAGAAGTGTGTATGGACTCAAGGACTTACCTCTTTTCTGGCACATATAGTTCGTGAAGTTCTTAATTAATTCCAACTGAAACGACCATCGCGTATTTTCTGGAAGGGCCAAAGGAGCAACTGTATACTCGTAATTAGCTCTACGTTGATGTTGGCCTGCGTTTTTCAGCTTCTCAAAAATAATTCGATTAAGTTCTTTAAAATTTGGAACAGTGAATTCAAATAACGATTGGTATTGATAACTAGTTCATTGTCTTTTAACTCAAGAGAAAAAAAAAATATTCAAAGTGCATGCACCTAGAAAATACAATGAAGATTCTATATAGAAGTTCCGAATCCATAAACTGTTCCAGCCATACTTGACTTACACCTGAGCCAATGGTAGAGAACGAGAGACGAAAATGAAATAAACTATTTAAAAATGTGCCATATATAGAGAATAATTTTTTTTCTACTTTTCACTACAAAATTAAGTCGTCATGACCATTAATTCACTGTTAATCAAGCCAATCAATTTTTAACTACTAGCTGTGGGTATGATCGCTTGCAAGCGGTTAAGAATATTCTCCTTTATTAAAAAGAAACAGTAGATGATGCGATTGTTTACTAGTGTGAGTTGAAAGGTCTTACATATGAAGATAATGCTGGTAATGTAGATACGCGAAAATCAAGTAGTGGATTTGTATTCTTGTTGAATGATTGTGCTATATCTAGGTCCTCTGAGAAAAAACTAGTGGTCACCCTTTCATTGACAAAAATTGAATACATTGCAGTGTATAAAGGAACAAAGGACGAAATATGGTTATGCCAGACTATTTTAGAATTGGGGTTAAAATGTGCCAAAGTCCCCATGTACCTACGTAGATAGCTAATCCACTATTAAATTAACGATACATCCTGAGTAATATCGAAACCTAAGCCAATTACTGATGTTCATTCCCACTTTGTACGCGAGGTCTATGAGCGTGGTGAAATTAATATGAGGCGTATCGAATCCAAAGATCAACTAGCATATCTTTTCACAACGCCCGTGCCAAAGCATCAATTTGATTATTTTCAAGGTATTGTTGGTTTGAGGGACATATCTAAATAATTGGGAGTGTTGAATATTATTTAGTTCCTTAATAATACTGAGACATATGTAGTTATTGAGCAATCACTCATCATGTTCAATAGAGGATGTAGCGGGTGTAATTTGTTAAGCGATTAGTAGCGGTTTGCAAATATCTTTGATCCAGCATTTACTCGCTTTTAGTTTAGGTATAGGACCGTTTTAAGAAAGTGTGAGGCCTGGGGCAAAAAAAATCGAAGACCCCTACCTTGTAGGGAAGTTTTTAAGTTTTAGCATTACTATTATAATATATTTATACGTACTCTGTACTTCTGCAAACTACATACTAATTTAAATATTTTATTGAATATTGATCAACTCATTAAATGATTATACTTTATTAAATGCAAACAAATTAAGTTACAAAAGTAAATTCCTTTATATACCATTGCACTGTTAGTTTTATCTGGTCCGACAGCGGTAGCGCAAAGGTACCGTATTCTATTGCACTGTAGCACAGTATTTGAATAATTTAAATCTTGAATTACATAAAATTAGGGTTTTAGGGAATCTGGAATTGAATCCTATCACTAAGTAAATACTTATTGCTGTTAATTATCTGTACACTATTTGATGCGAAATTTAAAATAATAATTGTAATTGAATTTAATAATTTTTGAAGGAAATGTGGCCCCCTGGAATGTGAGGCCCAAGGAAATTGACCCCTTTGCCCCCCCCCCCAGACGCGGCCCTGTTTAGGTAAATAGTTATTATTTTAAGAATCAATACCGAGCTGTATACATTTTAATCGGCTTACCCTATCCAAACGAAATGAATTAGCTAAGTAAATTCTGGTATGTCTTTATTTAAATGTAAATAACTCAACAATGATAATGACTTTGGACACAGTTATTGGTTCTTCCATTCTTACTCCATGCCCTGCCCACAATACCTATCTGGCGACATATGACTTACCTAACCATATCTGGCCAAAAGTACTGGGATTTAACTTCTTTTCATTATTTTCATCCCCTTTTATACCAAATATTATCATATTTTATTTATTTTAGAACACATTAAAGCTCTTTTTAAAAAGTTTAACAACCATAATTATTTTTATTACTAGTTACAATTGTTCCTAAATATTAAAACTTTTATGTCCCGACAAACTACAGCTTCCTTACTATTACACCTAACAATTAACAAAATAAATCATCTGCGTGGCTTACAGTTTAGTGTCAAGCCTTTTACACTTTCTCGCATTACCCTAATAACATAATATAATGCTAAATTATAAAGTAAAGGGTAAAGTGCATTTATTAGCTTGTTTAAATCTTATTTGTATTTCGATATCTTATTACTTATTAGTGAATATATATTGTTTCTATCTTATAATTTTTAATGTTTCTATATCAGATGCAGCGAACCAATCGATTTTTATTTGTTTTTGGTTCCAAGTGCCGAGTTTCCATTTTAACAATTTAGTTATTGTATAGTTATTATTTTGTTTACTTTAAGTACTCTATTTTATTCCTTTTAAATTTATCTTAAAACAATACCCCACATCTTTAATTTAAGTTTTGAATTTACATTATACAGACATTTTATATTGAAATTTTTAGAATTATATGTAACGGTTTTAATATCTTTTTGAATCCCGTATATTTGCAAAGAACTATGGGAAGCTAGTTTTGCCAACAACAGTGTAAAGGAACGCATTTAATTGAAAAATCATATTTGTTCTGCATTTCTAATATTATTTTTCAGTGTAAATATTACCTTGCAATTTCATTAGGGCTTATTAATTGCAGTCATAGGATTTTAAAAAGTTTATATATAATATTTAGGTAGTGGTTATTCTGATGTTCAATTTATAATTATCTTTTAGCGCAAATTGTTTAAACGAAGCATATTAAACAATATCATTACTTTTCATACATATGAAGAATTGTATAACTTAGTAGATTCCAAAAAATGTCACATAAAAACATTTATTACTCCGATAAATACTACGATGATAAATATGAATATAGGTAAGTGTATTTCTATTGAGCCTACTTGCTTGTTGATACTTGTCCACAAAACAACACACTGTAAATGAATATAGTTTACATTCAGTTTGTAATGTTGAAAGTATATTTTTCAGCTAAAATCAAAATATATGTTTAATGGTGGAGATATAACGGCAAATAATACGCTTCTTACGAAAGTTAATAGTTTTAGGCTTATACAAGGTTTTCTTATTTTTAATACACACAATAAGGAAATTACTCTCATACAAAATAGGTACCGACATTTTTTTAGGCTTATAAATTAAGACAATGATACACTTCATCCGTTCCAATTAAGGTCGATTTTATTTGTAATTTGCAAAATATTATTTACTTAAACATTTTTGCAAACAGAAAAATACAGAGGCTGTATCCGAATAGTCAACTTATGTGGCGTCGCGTTGGCTCGTGGTGTTGATAGCTGCATTGGCAATCACGTGACCAAGTGTAGATCTGTCCGAATAGTCGCGGACTAGACCGATGCGGTCTTCTCGAGGTCTTGGTAACCATGGATACGAACGATACGAGCCATGCGGTTTTCTTGCGGCGTTGGTACGGTGTTTGACTGGCAATTGTTTTAGTATTATCGTTTTGTCTGCTTGAGCATCGACTTAGACAAATATTTTGTTTTCATTAGAGCTGATAGATGGCTTTTACATAGTTTCCAAGTTATTCGGTAGGAAGCAGCACTGCGGGCCCAAGTGTGTCGCCGTTCGAATAGTTTGATGCAGTCTTCGCTATGAAAACCGCGAGAAGTGTAAAATTATGAAGACGGCATCAAGTTAAGTTTACTTGAGTATTCGGATACAGCCAGAGTCAAAATTTTATAAATAAAGTTTCCTAAATATATATAAAAGACAATATTCACCTAAGTAGGCCTATTGTTTAATGTGGCCTTGAAAGGGAAAGCCCGAGATTCCTTGTATCCGTCTCCCCCCATGAACCCGGATAACAAATCCATTGTCACTATATATAGCTATACAGTGTGCACCAATCTATCAAATTATGAGAAACTTGGTTTTCTGGAACTTCCACACCCAACATAAGTACATTTCAGATTTTAACAAAACAAATGTAGGGAAATAATTAAAAATTCTCTTAAAAAACTTACCTTATTGTTGTTTTGAAGCATGATCCTAGATCTAATCCTATTCTAGTGGACTTTCTTAATCCTTCAATTCTTTCTAGTCTAACAAAAATATTATTATTATTATTATCACCGCGTCTTACTACCCGTTCGGGTTATACGCACTTACGCTAATGTGTAATGGTAGGGTGATTGTGAGATGAAATGGAGGACCTACAGTTTAACGTGGAATCCGAACCACGGTGGAGGCCTGGCATTCCCCACATTCACAAGATGTCTTGTCAGAGGTGAAGGAAGGGTTTGGTAATCAGATAAATCTGTGCCGGGACC
>CABFVX010006935.1:0-13567 GCA_902151425.1 Timema shepardi
CCTTGGGATCACACCTCTGATGCACAACTTGTTCTTGGGTAGAGAGTGTAGTTCCTCACATAGCCGCAGGGCGCTATCATCACAAAAGGTGAAGGGATATTAAAGGTTTGATTAAAACTAAAAAAGTAAAATCTCTTACAAAATAAAGTCAGTCTCATTTGGGAAAGGGGAAGGAAAAAAAAGTTATGTGGAAAGAGGAATTATAGGTTTTTTCCCTCTGAGAAGTGTTTTTAAATTTATAAACCTTTCTGGTTACTTTTTCTAGCTTTCAAATAAAAGTCTTGGGGAAATTTGGTCATATTGTTTACCCAGACACTCCTGATGGATACATTAGTAAATAAGTACTTTAAAATTTGACAATGTCAATGAGCATTTTATGAGATTTTCCTTTTAACGGTTATATTATTATAATCTTAATTCTAACACATCAATTTTATTTAATGAAAAAAGAGTCAACCAAATCACCAAGGTAGTCATTTTATTTAACACTCTAGGGTTTTAATGACAGTTTGATCAATCTGGAGTTGTGTTTTTCTTAACATGTCATACATTTTATTACAGATATTAAATTTTGTGTAATTTTACCAATCATTGTTATTAATTTATTAATGAACTCGTTTGTCTATTGGTCAGTAACATTTTTTGTTTTCACCCCCAAATAGGTATTTATTGAGCATGAAAGTGTGGCACTCACTCGACAACAACAGTCCGAGCCCATTAACTTAGATTACTGCTTAGAGGCTTTCACCAAAGAGGAGCACTTGGGAGAAGATGAGAAATATTACTGTTCTAAGTGTCGAGAACATCAAGTTGCCAACAAGAAGCTTCAAATCTGGAGACTGCCACCAATATTGGTATAAGCTCAATGCACTTCTACATTAAATCGTTATATAAAAATTAATCATGTTAGCTCTAATTGTATACGTAACCATTATAACTTGAATCACTTTTATAACAAATACTTAATTGCTTACTTTAATAGTCATATTAAGATAGAATTTATCTTGTTTATACTAAGCTACTTAAAGTACATTATTAAATTTAAATTATTTTACTTTTTGATCAAATGTTTTAAATAGTGGTTGCAAAAAAATCCATCCTGGCATTTATATTATTCTTTATAGTATATTTGTATTTTTAAAATAATACTATCCTCTATAGTTTGAATTAAAATTAAAACTGCTTACCAGCAAAAGTCAAATGATCCTGTATAATGTATGTTATTTATTATAAAATTATTATGAGAAGGGCCTGGACTTTGATAACCTAAGGATTATAAAAAAAAATAAACCATGTGTAGCGTAATTCACAATGAATGAAATACTAGAAAACCTCTGGAGGACCAGTGTTATGAAAACAGACAAAATGTACTGTATGGAAATGGGAATGGGTAGAGGCAACTCATCTTCACTTTATGTGTCTGAATGATCGTGTCTTGGATCAGTTCTCTTCATCAACCACACAAGAATATAAGAGCCTGGACCGCTTCCAGGGAAAGGTTCACGGAAGCTTAACTCATTTCTGGATCTAACAATTCTCAGCACACGACTAACCAAACCAGCAATGCTAAACTGTGCCAGCGACACTTGACAAGAAATCTAAACCCATCAAACTATAATTACACATAGGCCTCTCTCTCTCTATAAATATATATATATGCAATGTAAAGTCTTTAACAACTAAACTCTGGCACTCTCACTCTTTTAAATATGACATTGATGGTATGGAAAAACACACCGACTTTCATTAGCAAACCCGAGCAAAAATTGCGTTAAACTTAAGTTTAACATTTTTTTTTACTCCTGGATTTTAAATTTTATGATTTTATTTTCAAATAATTAAAGTCCTCATTAGTATTTTTGAATGATAAAAAAGCTCGATATTGGGTCCACAAATGTCAACACTTCGTTTTAAAATTTCGACTTCTGGTTAAAATTGTAAACATTTTATTATAAACTGCACCACTTATCGATATCACATTGCTATTAAATAACTCATTTAGAGATTTAGACCATTAAAAAAGGTAAATATTGACTGTTTAATCTAAAGTGATAGAGATCATTGCTGAAGAAACATTTCCTCTAAGAGATTAAAGAAAAAAGGACATAAACTTTTTGAGAAACTTACTTAACTACTTACTCATTTTAATTATAAAATCATTGTGTTTTATCTTAAGTAGTATCTCTATTCAACTAAAGCTCACAAAATTGGTTTTATAAAGATATCTTTCAAGTAAGAGTTTTTTATTATCAATAGTACTACAATTTTGCTATAATAAGTTATTTAGTATCTTAAATAGTTGCTGAGATAAGGAAATGTTCGTTTCTGTAAAGTACCCTAAAAGTCATTTTTATAGGAAATTGAAAATATCCATTTTGTTTATAATCTTAACCAACTCCTAGATAAGAATTTTAATCAAAATTGTTGGAGACAATTTTGAGAAAATTGATTTTTTCTCTTTTAGCCTAATCTTAATATTAGGATTAAACTGACACACAGACAGACAGCATTTCAAAACCCACTTTTTAGGGTTTTGGGGGTCATGAAATGTCGACATCCATCAACATCCTGAGCTAGATTTTTTTTTTTTTTCAGTAGCTATACTTGATCTTTAGTGTTCAAAAAGTTAAAAAATATACATATTGGGGTTTTGATTGAAACTTATTGGTTTTATATGTTTCATATAAAATATTCTTACTATAAATAGACCGATATATTTGCTATGATAAGTAGTTTTATATCTCAAATAGTTTCGGATATGTGATAAAAAATGAGAATTTACGCATCAAACCAGAACAGTAATTTTGCTGAAAAATAAGAGTAGCCATTTTGTTTATAATATTGATCAATGCTATAGAAATAAAATTTAATCAAAATTGTAAGAGCCGATTTTGATAAAATCTGTTTTCTCTGTTTTTGCCCTTATTAAACTACCTTTAATTTTAGGGTTAGTTATCCAATCCCAAAATTACTTTGGGGCAACCTTATGAAAAACCTAGATACCAAATTTTAACCCTATGGGTAAAATAGTTTAGGCTCTAGTCCGATATACAGACAGACAAACAGACGGAAATTTAAAAACCACTTTTTCGAATTTGAGGGGCCATGAAACTTCGATATTTTTGACAATCACAATACTTTCTCTACTTGTAAGATAGCGAGAAAGTAAAAAGCTGGCCCCTGCCATCTCCAGCTTATTTGCAACTATACAAGCAAAGGGGTTAACGTAATATATTGAGGAGTATTATAAAATATACGTATTAAACACTAATCCCTATTACATATCCAATTTACCCTGAAATTTACCCAAAAATGCCTGAAAATGACACCAAAAGTTTTCAAACCAATAAAATGTTACTTAAAAATCCAAAATGACAAAAATCTACCTATAAAATAAAATAAATTCCACAACCATGGTATCATGAACATAACTTAACGTATGCACACATGAGCATTGTCTGTGATGTACCAAAAAAACAGATAAAATGTATCACAATCTGTGCTCTGATTATGAGGAAAATATAGTTCATATAAATATTTTAGTAAGAGGTTTCTGAATGTTGTAGTAATATGCTTAAAGTAATTACAATAAATCAACTTCTTTTTCAGATTGTTCACCTTAAGAGGTTTCAATTTGTTAATGGCAAATGGGTCAAGTCTCAGAAAATAGTTAATTTTCCATTTGATGACTTTGATCCTACAGCATATCTAGCCTCTGTCCCTAAACATACTGTTGTCAGACATCAAGAGCTGAAGCTAACAGGAGATATCAAGTTAGTAGTACAATAATGTTCTTCTTTATTTTATGACTTTTCTTTTGGTTTGACAATGTTGTAAAAGTCACAAAGACATATTTTTAAATACAGCAAAGCTATGAAAGCTGAGATATATGTGTGTGTGTGGGTGTGTGTGTGTGTGTGTGTGTGTGTGTGTGTATATATATATGGTAACATTTCTAACAAAGAATCTAATACACATCCAACCCTAGTTTTACAACCATCTCATATTGTATCTAGATTTTAATATTTCATCCATTATATCCAAAATGGGTTTTATTAGTTAACCATGACATGGTTTTTATTGTTACTGGGCCGATACCATTTCCCAATTTAATTTAGTTATCAGTTAGTATTTATAAAATAAATAATTAAGGTGAAAAATTATTTGAGTGGTCCAGTAGCACTAATCAAGAGGGTTTTTTTTCTTTCTCTGGTCACCCCTTAAATCTACCCTCACACCTTTCACACTTTTTCATGTCTGTCGCTAACAAAGTGTTAACCTTGAAATCTACCCTCTAGCAATATTTCTTTCTCACTCTGTGTCTCGCTTTCAAACTGCTGAGTTTGAGTCACTACAGAATGTCATTTCAAATTTATTTTTCTCCCTAAACAGTAAACCACACCCACTCTCCCCTTACTCTTCTCCACCCAACCAATCCCTTCCCTGTTGCCAAGTGATAGCAAAAAGGACAATTTTTTCTGTTACCCAGCTTAAAACTTGTGAGTCACCAGTACTTGAATTTTCACTTACACAGTTCATAAGATCGACAAAATTAATTGGGCTTAAATGCTGATCATCATCTTACTTTATTCTGCCATAATCATCCAACGATAGGGTTGTTATTATTGTGTAGAGCTCAATGCTTGTTGCTTGTATTAAATTAGTAATAAACTTGCTATTTTAATTGGTGAACATTATTACACTTCCTGAATGTTAAATTATAACTTGATTTACAAAATAAGTTTTTCATTTTCTTTGTCCTTTTATTTGTTCTATGGCATTTTTGTAATTGTGTAACTAGGCTAATACATTATTTTATGAGTCTTGTTTGATGTTTTGTTGAACTAATCTTTTCTTTGAATGGGAATAATGATTCTGATTAAACATAAAATTGGAAAGATGAGATATAATTTATGACACTATTTAATATAGGCCTTCCGATTCCATTAGGACCTTATTTTATAAGCTACTTCATAGTGAAAGTATGTCAAGATTGCTAACTTTCAGGGTAAATGAAGATTACTTTTCTTCATAGTTGTATTAAAGTAAATTTATTTTAATTCGAAGACCAAGAGATATCTAAAAATAATTAAAATATCTCATATTTGAATTAATCATTTTTAAAAGAATCTAGGAGGAGAGAATGAACTATCAAGTAAGAGTAAAAGGAGCACTATCAAAGGATGACATAAAAGGAGGAGAACAGGAGTGGAAAATGTTCAAAAAGCTTATGGTGGAAGCGGCAGAGGAGATATGTGGAAGAACGAGCAGCAATAGAAGATGGAAGGAAACTCCATAGTGGAACTAAAAGGTAAAGGAAGCAGTGAATGCTAAGAACAAATCATTTATAGAATGGTTCACAGAAAGAACAAGAGAAAATGCAAAGAAGATAGCAAGAGAAGGGAGAAAAACATGGATGGAAGAGTGGACAAAAGTTCTACAGATGGATGTGGAAGGGAGCAAGAAAATATTGTATAGTTAGGTGAGCCAAAAGAGGAGGGAAAATATGAAAGAGGCCCGAATGGTTTATGAAAAGGGAAGGTTAATGGAGAGTTATGAGGGGGTAAAGTAGCTGTGAAAATCCTATTTTAAGAGATTGTTGAACCCAGAAGGGGAAGGATTGGTATGAAAGGAAGAAGAAAAGGAGTTGGGTGAAGAGATGGAGGATAAAGTAGGAAGGAAGGAGGTAGAAGAGGCCTTGAAAAGGTTGAAGAGAAATGCACCAGGAGTGGACAGACTCACGGTGGACATGATAACGGCAGAAGGAGAATTGGGTCTACAGTGGTGGTATAGAATAGTAAGGGCAGTGTGGAGGCAAAGAAAGTGCCAGGGGATTAGACAAAAGATATTATTACCAATATTAAATAAAGGTGATAGGAAGAAGTTTGAACATTAGAGAGGAATAATAATAATACTGATGTTTCAATGCGCAAAAATGTATGAAGATATTTGTGGGGGGGAAATGAGGAAACCCGTGAAGGGAAGATGGAGAGAGGGACAACATGGGCTCAAAGAGAAGAAGTTGATGATAGATTTAATATTTGGAATTAAGTTTGGAAAGGATCTGGTAATGGCATTTATGGATGTAGAAAAAGCTTATGATAGTGTGAATAGACAGAAAGAATGGAAAGCAATGAAGGAGACAGGACTATAAAGAGGAGAGTAAGGATTATGTAGGTTAATAATGTGAGTTGTGTAAATAGGGAGAGAGTGGACAGAGTATTTCCATTTAAAAACTTGAGTCAAATATGGAAGTGCCATATCACCATTATTATTGGTATTGGTCATGGAAATGATCATTAACAAAGTGGCAGGGAAACTGGATGAGGAGAAAATGAAGTAAATTGTGTTTGTAGATGACTTGATGGTATGGGGGGAAAAGGATGAAGTACAGAAACGGCTTCAGGAATGGAATGAGGAGGTGAAAAAGTGTGGAATGAAATAAAGTATGGCAAAAAGTGGAGATAAGTCAGAGAACAAGGCCAAGAAAGGTGATAAAACTGAATGAAATAGAGTTGAAAGAAGCATAGAGCATAAAATATCTTGGTAACATGATTGAGGCAAAGAGGGGCAGCAGATAAGATAATGTGAGACGAGGCTAGCAGGGAGAAGTTTTCTACTGGTATGTAAGAGACCTAGTATGGAAAAAAGAAGTGCCCCTGAAGTGTAAGGAAATGTTGTATTGCAGCGATTCTTAACCAGGGGTAGCAGCCCCCTGGCCAAAGGTTTTGGGGGGGGGGGGGTCTTAAAAAAAATTAAATGTTATTTGCTTATTACTGAAGTCATTTATCTTAAATTTTGTATTTTGGACTAAAGAATTCGATGATCGTAAGCATGTAAGTACAGTAGGCTCTAAATTTTCCAGGGTAATGGAGGGGAGGGGAAGCACGTATAACAGAAATTACGGATGGTACATATAATCCCCATCTGTTTACCATCGCCATTCAAAATCTGCTGCCCTCTGTTTCTACCTATTTATGTGAAAAGGGATTTTTCCCAATGATCAATATTAAAATGAAGCAGCTAAACTCTACTCCAGCATGCAAATAGCATTAGGTAATACGATTGAAACAAGAATAGCCAAATTAGTGGAAAGTGTTAACAGCAGAGATCCCATTAAATACATTTAGGTAAGTTAATTTCTGTTTTTATTATTTGTTTGTTATTATGATCAGTAAATAAAGCCAATGTTTTAGGATAGTTAGGGGCCGCGAGTAATTGAAGGTTAAGAACCACTGTTGCATAGAGTATACTTCATACCCACAGTTACATATGCATAGGAAACTTGGACTTTGGATAACAGAGAAACGAGGAAACTGAAAGCCATGGGTGTGAAGTTTTTGAAGACCATGCTAGCGATCACCAGAAGAGATAGGAGTAGGAATGAAGATGTAAGGTCGAGAGTTAGCTTACAGGGGAGGGGGTTCATGAAATAGTTGAGGAAGCAAGGGGGGAATGGTATGGACAAGTAATGAAGTTGGAAGGGGAGAGTATTCCAAGAAGATTAATTGTTATGAAGTATGTAAGGAAGATATTGCAAGGGAGACCAAGGAAGAGGAGAGTACAGGAGAAAGAATGGTGGAAGGACAGACGTAGAAGCATTTTATTAAACAAACTTGGCCATAGGCTGGAAACAGTTCATGTTGTTAATGATGATAAGTATCTAGGCAGCTGTACACAATAAATCAATAACCTCAAAATATGCTGCACTTAATCAATCACACATTTTCTATATGCCACATAAAAAACATATACACTGTATATACATACATGCAAAAACAAAAAATATAAAACTTAGAAAAATTAACATACTAAACTTAGCTCACTCAAGTCATAGCACAATTACATTGTCACACAAAAGCGATGAAAGCTGTTCAAACACACCCCCTTTTCTAGGAAACCCGCGAGCCACCGATGTAAAGTTCCCCGATTTATGTTTTACTTTGCTTCAATAATTTTAACTTTATATGACATTCTTGGCATATGAAAGAATTAAATAAAAATTATTGGTTAGTTTTGTAAAATGTACAAATTTGAACAAATTAACAAAGTATAGGCTTAAAATTATCCAAATATTTTCTTCTAAAGTTTGAATTAGATGTTATTTTAACATTTGGTATGAATAAGAATTGCATGTAGAATTATGGTTAGTTCTAGTTATCTGATTTTTTGAAAAAAACAATTTCGAATTACCCAGATCCTACTGTCGACCCATTCTGAATTTTTACAGCGTTTGTTTTTAAGGATGCTACTCATGTCTTGGTGTTTATTTAGTATTGTTATTGATTTTGAGTTTTAATAACTATTTTTATTTATTCCATGAACATATATTTAAACTATCCACTGTCTTATTGAATGGTGATATTTAGTCATATTTTGTATTTTTACTTTTTAGAAAATTATCATGTAAATTAGGTTGAAATATAATAATTATGTGCACTAAGCTGACAGGAGTGATATGTAACAAAGGCAATGTTGTCAGTAGATTTTTATATTCTCTTTCGATATGCAATCTTATTTTAGTTTAGTTAATTTAGTTATATAAGAATGTGTTATCATCTAATCCATTGATGCTTCTGTTGATTTCTCATTCCATAATGAAATTAAAATATTAATGTGTATGATTAAATCTGTCATATTGATATTTTGGGTTCATTTATATTGATCCTATTTATGATTTAAATGTTATCAACATAAAAACATTAGAATATCACTATGAAATAGTGTTCATGGGTGAACATTTTTGGCAGAATACAAAATATAACTTTTAATCATAATTATTAATATCCCCACAACTATAATTATCATAGCTTCTTTTAAATAGGATATAATTTGTTACTTCTACTCTTGTACCACCACCATCATTACTATTATCATAATAAGAGTCAATGCTCACTATTGAATAGCCATAAACTTGACTTAACATTTTTATATTTTAAGTTTCACATGTTTTTTTATCAAGGCTTTTAGGCACATCAACACAAGTACTATTAATATGTGTGTATGAATGTGCCCCATCCCTACCAACCCCCCTATATTCTAACCTAGCAATTTGTATTTTTAAAAATAATATTTTTAATAGGCATCCTTAAAAAGTATGTCAATATCGTATTTGTTTACTTTAACCAATTACCAAGTGTACTTAAAATATATTTTAGTTACAGGTTAATTAAAGATATACAATAGTGTATTTTAACTATACTGTTATTTTAAACATATGTATTTTTAACATGTTATAGCTATTTTTGAAATACATTAAAAAGTTTAGTAAGAAAGATTAACACAATATTGTGAGAAATCACTCAAATTAATTATAATAGATTGATGAACTCTTAAGACAAATTTATATTTTTTTTCTTTGTTTATCTCTATACATATTGGAATTTTAATTATAAACCTAAACAGTATTTCTAATAAATCATCATAAGTCTCCTTAATTGATTTCTTACAATATTATATTTCATCATCAGCTTTAGCATATGAGTACATACAATTTGTTTTACATATACAATTTCAATTATCTTGAATAGAGCGATCATAAAACATTTAGTTCACAAAACCTAATTGAGTTTTTAATCTAACTTAACCTATAAAATTAATTCCTGTAGTTTTGAATGATGTATATAATAAATAAACATATATTATACAGTATGTTTTTATTTGGGGTGTTTCAGTTTAATGGATAAAGTTGATCACCAACATCCTGTTCCACTTTATGGCAGTGAAGAAGCTATCTCTCTAGCTATAGCTAGAAAAAATGTGGAGTGTTCCCTTGTGGAAATAGTTCCCAGTAGAGAAGCTTTGAACTGTGAAAGTGAAACAAAAATTGACATTTCTTTAAGAAATGGTATTTTACCTAATATTAGGCAATCAGTTTTAGCTAGAGAGAGGCTTGAGTCAACATCATTAGTTCGAACACCTGTAACAGATGGTGCATTGCAAGACTTTCATCAACACCGAATCATTGAGAAGAACGACCCCTTTAGTTTGAAATATCGTCTCTATGCTATTGTTGTAAGTTTGTAAGAACAAATTTTTATCCTTAATATTCAAAAACTTTTACTACAGCATTGTTCAAAATTAAATCCTTAACAATTTATTTCATTTTACACTTGATAAACATTTTAAACGACTATTGTTGTTAGCCATATTTTATGTGCAAATACAATTACGAGAACATTTTAAACTACTATTTTAATTATAACCCTCATTTGAAATCTTTTATAGTTTCTAAATTTTTATTTGTTTGAAATATGCAAGGCTATTAATGATCCATTCTACTAGGAATATCATCATGTTAACTGCTGTAAATTTTAAATAAGGCGAGATGGGGGGCAAAAGAATGTGTATTTCTCTCTTACACCTACTACTGGAGCATTATACAGCAGAGATCCTAACTAGTAAATGTTTAAGACCAGATAGCCAGCGGTACATAGGGCAGTAGCATAGCTGCAAGGACATACACTAGTCTACCTATCACTCTAAATTGAGTATCTTATTTGTCATTGTATTTATTCTGAAAGTTTATCAAGTGTGCTGCTACCACATCACAAATATTTCTAATTTCAATATCCAAAAGTAAGCCATTAATTTTGAATGAGTGGATTCTCATTTTGTTTCATCCCCAAAATTATTCCTATTACTGTTTCTGTATGCAAGTTTTAAAAGCATTCATAATAATAATAATAATAATAATATTCTAAAAATATGTTATTTATTAAACTTGACATCAATGCAATAAAAGTATTTAGTTAATAATGTGAACTTGAAATTTAATGACATTAATTTTGCCGTGTGGAAATTTTAATCCAATTATTATGATTACTATCATTAAGTTAATCAATAATAACTACTATTTGTAAAATGCTTGTTCAAAGAAAACACAAAGAACACATTTTAAAAAATAAAACATAAAAACTAACTATATTTTTAAATTCAGATTTAAATTGGCAATATTTCTAATATATACAATCAGTTTGATGGTAAATTAAAGCCTTCTCTTATATTTCCTTTCCGATTTGGTAATATTGTTTGAAGCCAATTAATCAAAAATATCTGTTTCACATACTGTTGAAAATTCACTAATGCTTATTTCCGCTTAGTCACCATTATTGCTTTTTTTTTCAATAGTTAAGGTACTGTATTCTAAAACATGTTCATAACTTGAGTGAGTTTCTCTTTTCTGATATAAAGCACCATATTGCTTCTTTGCTTTATTTGAAATGTATTATATTTTCACTTGGATGTAATTTGATATCCCACAAGTTTGAAAGAAACAATCTCAGCCACAAGGGTATTCAGAAACTCACTGCCCTCTTCCTGGCTAACCAAGCCTCATTACCTATTAATAAACTTTATCTTAATTTTGAGTGTTTGAGCTTTGATCGATGATTTGTTTATTGAAAACACATAATATTCAAATGATAGGATTAATATTACTAAGATTTTTTTAAATATTAACTTTTTCTATGGTTTGTCCTGTAAGTAAACGATTTTATTTTAACCCTCAATATTATAATTTCGAGGTCCTTGATAACCTCCAACTCAAATGGGTTGCTTAATTGGTTTATCATTGTGTGTCTCTGAAGCTGTCATTGAACACCAGAGGGAACACTAATAAGATTTGCCCTGGGCGCATATATACATTGATACAACCCTATTTATATGTAACCACAAATAACAAATACTGGATTTAATTATTTTACAAAAATATTTTTTAATAATTTCTCTAAGTAAAACCACAAGCAGTCAATCAAGAATATTTTGAATTTATAAATATTTAATGAAGATAATATTATCCAACCAATTTTTATATAATTTCATTTTTTATTTATTTTCAAACATAAAAATAAATTATTTGAGTGTGGATTTATTTTATTATTTAACAAAAATCATAGTATCTAATTAGGCTAGTTAATATACTACAGTGATTAATTATATAATAATATAACTATTAACATTCAATTCAAAGCATGGTATTCTCTTTTTTATATAGATTAAATATCCATAGTATTAAATAATATTGTGAAAACTTTATATTAAAATGCTTTAAATATCCCTAGTATTAAATAATATTGTGAAACCTTTATATCAAAATAAGCATTTTAATTTAAACAATTAAAAATCTTAGTTTAAAACTGCTCTTTTTCATAATTTCTAATCAATAATTTTACTTGTTTCAGTGTCATTCAGGTATCCTTGGTGGAGGCCATTATGTGTCTTATGCTTGTAATCCTAATGGCAAGTGGTATTGCTACAATGATAGTAGCTGCAAAGTAAGTTTTACAATATTGTATTTAATATTCTCTTTTGATATTGATTAATAATAAAAAATATTTTGTTTTTCTTCCTGCAATACTACTAGGGCTATTGGCTGGACATTTCCGACTTACTGCTGGTTGCATATACATAAAACCGACTACTCAGATTGGGACTTTTTGTAGATGCTGTCACATTGCCCCAATACGATGATATAATAATGATAATGATAATGATAATGATAATGATAATGATAATGTGGTTTCAGTAAAAGTCTTAAACCTAGCTGAAGCCTAATTAACCAGACCATGGTGGCCATAGAAACAATTCCTCATTGGAAAAAAGACCTATGATACCACATGGATTTGAACCTGGCACCCCTACATTAGTAGTCTGGAACGCTGACCAAGAGGCTGGCCATGAAATAGAATGTAGCAATTTAATTTTAATTACAAACTATTTTTTCTGTGCCATTCACTCTTAAGAAACATTGAAACAAATATATTGGGTTTATAGCATCCTCATTTATCAAGGCACTTAATATGACTCTGTTATATGATTCAAAACTATCAAAATATACAGCCACGAGAAGTCTACTGAAATTCAAACTCTGATTCGTCAAAGGTCAAAATCTTGTATGTATTTTGTCAAAACATGTTTAAAATATCATGCTTGTTTAGGCCTAACCTCATAACTAACAGTATGAGTGCCCAATAGTGTGGCGCAAGAATACATTCATTAAAGCCCTTCTTTGTGCCAGTGTGGTTGGCGTCATGTAGCACTCATGTCGAACTTTTACCGTGTGCGTTCTGCTAAATAAGAACAGTGTGTTCCAAACTTTAAACAAAGTGTTTAATAGGTTATGGGCCCAGACACCCAACAATTGCGTAAATATACACGTAATATTTCGTAAAAAGTGTCCGTCGGGTAATTCACAAATCCGTTTTGTGAACTCGTGTTCGCGTTAGGAAGCAACGTGATTCGCCATTTATTTATCGTTAGGTTCGCACGATCAGCAAATAGCATTGTGTCGTGTGTTTGGAGTTATATAATCCGCGAGACCAAAATAGAAATAATGGCCGAAAAGTTTGACGTAGCACACGTAAATAAGTTCGACGGCAATAATTATCACCAATGGAAATTTCAAATGAAATGTGCCCTAAGGGTAAAAGGAGTTTTTGACGTTGCAAAAGGTGCCATAGAAAAGCCGGCAATAGACAAAGAGAAGGAACTAGAAAAGTGGAACAAAGATGACGCAATTGCTATGTTTACACTTACTACAGCAATGGAACTATCACAGATCACATTA
>CABFVX010006935.1:15453-35410 GCA_902151425.1 Timema shepardi
TCATTGACATTGATATGTATATAAAGCTGTTTATCATTTTTGTTTTGTTTTTGAAGCTAATTAGTAACTATACTTAAATAAGCCATATTTCTAACCATTTGCAAGACTGTAAACAAGCATTCATTTAGTGGGAGTGTCAAAACATGTTTAAAATATCATGCTTGTTTAGGCCTAACCTCATAACTAACAGTATGAGTGCCCAATAGTGTGGCGCACGAATACATTCATTAAAGCCCTTCTTTGTGCCAGTGTGGTTGGCGTCATGTAGCACTCATGTCGAACTTTTACTGTGTGCGTTCTGCTAAATAAGAACAGTGCGTTCCAAACTTTAAACAAAGTGTTTAGTATATTTAATTCATGGTTCTAAATTATAAGGCTATTTGAACAATTAAGGGTTAAGAGAGATAAATTGGCTAGCTTTTTTTCATAATTCATTTTCTATATTTGACAAAATAACTATGATTAATGTAATAATTTAAAAAAAATCTAGCTTCATATTAATATTTAAATATCAAGCTTTGCACTAAATTTTGAGTTATAATAATTGGTCCAATTATACTATAAAAACAATTAACCACATTTAAAAAAATATATCTCTATTGCTACTTCACATTTGGTGACTGGTTTGATATTTAAAATGATTTTGGGTTTGGAAAAATATCTATACTTAATTCAGGGATTTTAAACCAAATGGAAAAACTACTGTAGGGTACTCCTTCCACACAAAGACATGCTTTAAGGAGAGTGGATAGGTTTGCTGGGATACACCCGCCAATCAACTATCTATGTACTAATATAATTGTGATGGAAATACTTTTTTTTCCATCTTATTCACTCCAAGACAACACTCTAAAAACTTTAATTTTTACCACAATAAACTTGACACTTATATTAGAACAGTGCCTTTATATTAATGATCTAGTTGTTATTTTAGACCATAAGGTTTTACTTTCACTATCATGTTGATCTCACAATTTCTCAGCCGCTGAAACTATTTTGTCTTATTAAGTATATCGCCCCCTCATTTTCTAAAGTTAACTATATTAAGTTTGTAATTTGTTTGATCAGATCCAAGCTCGAATGGCTAATAATTCCACTACCTTAACTCAATCAGATTGTAAAGTTTCAATTCATATTTGTTGCTGCTTGCTATGATAAATTCTTTTTTTGACAATTTTATAATGATTATGACATAATTTAAAACCTTTTAGGGCTCCAAACTTTCTTCTAATGAAGACTCTGTAGGGGTACCCTTTTTGTTTTTAACATTTTTGATAGTACACTTTCTTTTAAAACATCTTTCTAGCATGTGAACACTCTTTTCTTCTCTTGTGCCTCTCAAAATATTTTTTTTTAATCCCAATCATAACTCTTACAAATTCAGTGCTCATTATCATGCTCTTCATCGAGATCATTATACACTCTCAAAATATGAACAGGGAGGATAATTATAAGTTAAGCAAGAGTTGAACAACACTACTCAAAACTGCAACGGACACACAGTGGTGTAACCTGGGGGGAGGGGGGTTAGGGGTTATAACTCCCCTCCTCCTCCATTCACATAATTGAAATATAAATATTGCTCTTTTTGTCATACTTGAGTTTATTAAGGAAGCAGGAAGAAAATATACAAACTAAAACAACACTAACAAATTAATATTTTATTACAAATTTTAGTCTAAAATATTAAAACACAATACATAAATAAATGTACTATCTAACAAATCAAAAGTAGCTTTATTAAATTAGTTAATACCAGAACTCTTACATGGAAGTACAAAAAAGAACCACTCAGTCCACTGTTTATAGGCCTAAGGCTACTAACGCTTCTTTTGGCAAGAGCAAAAATGCATTGTGTCCCTTTTTTTTCCATTGGGGAGTTTAACATGCACTTACTGATTGTACTGGCTTTATCAACACACCAGGACGGTGGCCCTCTTATTCTTTCAGAGGAGTAGCCACTTCAAAACGATGGAAACTTTTGTGCTCTTCTCTCTTTCCGAGCTCATTCTGGAGATATAACATTTCAAAACCATTTAGATAAATGGTCGAGAAACACACAGTACTTGTCCCCAAAAACTTAGAATGAAGTTATTGGTACTTACTGATGAAACCACTGACAATTCAACAATCGAACAGTTCATTATTGGTGTTCGTTACCTTAATGCTGATAAAATTTAAGATCTTCTCCAATTTGAGCCACTTTCTAATATCACAGGGAATAACTTAACCAATGGCCTTCTAAGTTATCTCTAAAATTTAGTATAAAGACCGAATATCTGAGAGTTCAAGGCTATGATGGAGCCTCATCAATGAGTAGAAAATTCAATGGTATGCAAGCACTTGTAAGCGAAAAACACCCATTGGCCCTATATGTCCATTGTGCAACACATAGTTTGAATTTGGCAATGAGTGAAGCGAGTAACATTTCTTCCATAATAAATTTCCATAGAATGGCTAGTAAGCTTTGCACTTTTTTTTTAACTTGTCATCATGTTAAATGTCAGTAAGCTCAACTGACTGAATCTCTTTCCATTTGGTCTAGACATGTTTTATCTTTAACACTCAAAAATTGCAGATATTGAGCAAGAAAAACTCACCTCTTAAGGATGTGAACTTGAAGGAATTTACTTTAACAGAATTTAGGATTGCATTTCAATGCATTAATTTATTTAATTCAAGAAGAAGTATAAATATAATTGTTAGAGGATAGTGACATATAGGGTGTACATGCCTGTTTTATACCCAAATGTTGTTTTGCAAATTGAGTCTTGAGTGATTGGGCTGTTGGTTTTTGATTTTGAAAAAGTTTAATGGTTATGATGTATGCTTTTACTTTGAGCATGTGATGTAACAAAATATTGAGTGTTGCTCTACTTTAAATTTTATTATGCATACTTAATTGTATTACAGGAAATCAACATGGTCCATATTGATACAAGCTCTGCTTACATGCTTTTTTATGAACGTGAAGGGCTGGATCATCAGCAATATATGCCCAGCATAGCTGGTAAAACTGCTGACACCCGTGATCTAGATGATGAATTCGACTCAGACCTCAAGAAACTCTGCTGCTTAATGTGAAATACCAGACTGTATGAAATAAATTATTTTACATGTCAGATAAAGGGGTATTACTCTACATAAAGTTTTTTTTAAATTTATCATGGCAACTTTATTTGTAGTCATTCTATATAACATTAAAATTGAACAGAGACTGGGCTTTATTGAAATAACATACGATAGTAAGGTCATTATTATATAATTATTTACGTTTTTTGAATAAAATTTCTTTCAATAGAAGTAAATCTTCTAACAAATTTTTTCAATAGAAATCTAAATATTGTATAGTTTATTTGACATCAAACAAATTACCATTTATCATCACTAACCATTGGCCCCAATAATAACTTGAAGACAGAAATATCTCTGTCATAAAACTAGTCATTCAGATTTCACATTTGTGTAAACTTCTAGCCCGATTGCTGGCTTATGCCATGGAGTTTTATATGTTTGACCAATTGATAAATGGTTGAATGAAACATAATAAAATTATGTTTTCTAAAATAAATGCTGTCAAAATTATATTTATTAGTGAAAAACATACCTAGTTTGAATTAGTTTAAAAATGACACCTGGACATGGGAATCGAACCCAGGACTTTTTGCTTAGCATGCCATTGTTCTATAACTGAGCTATTCATGATTCGTCCTGTGCTCAGGGTCATTCTTTACTTGTAATTTTAAGGTTGAGTCTGTGATGAACTTGTGAAAATTTGTCAGCTACATATGAGTAAACAAATGTATCGCGAGCTATCAGATACCACAGCCATCTGCGACTCATAAGGGCTGTTATGCTGCCAAATATACAATATAGGATTGTAATTAAACCAATTCAGATGACATATTTATGACATTATTTTCAACCAAATAGAATCATTTCACTGAAAATATTGTACTGCTTGAACAACCCTAGTCATTAATCATAAATATACATTTTGTGTAATAAGTAATATGAAAAATACGGGTTGAGAAATCAAATCTGTTTTATTTTATAATCTATAAAGTTGTAAAGTTTTCAAATATATCTTCATCGAGGCATTACTTTGCACCTTTTTGCTGTACATATTCATGTCATATAGTGTGTGCAAGTAAAGCTAATATAAAAATATTAGATTTACCATTTCCTATTTTTCTAATGCGATCCAAAAATTAATATTGATAATTTTATTAAAGTCGTAGTATGAACCTTATCTCACAAAAATCCTGTAATATTTATTATATTAATTTGTTGAAAACATAATATGCATTGTGTTATTTATGTGCAATATGACCATTTAAAGTGCATTGTATAAATATTGTTTAAATTTTTATATTTAATTGTTCATATTTTGACAAAAGAAGTCACACTAAACCTTTACAAACAAATGGAAGACTTTTGTGCAATACGTGTCTGATTCTGCCATATTTTAGTGGCAAATATTTACTGTCAACATAATGTTATTGAAATGCCTACTTTCCAAGTTTGTGTATGTTAATATGTTATTTATACTATTGGTTAAATTTGTTATTATATATTTAAATTAATTATGTTAATATCTTAAGATTCCTACTAGAGAATTTGTGAAATTTCCCATTAAAGCAAATAAAATTTAGTCAAAAGTATTCAAACTGTTAGTTTTGCCTTAAATTAGTTACAAATTCTCTTTTGCAATTAAACATTAATTATATGTTAATAAAATGTGAACTATCTGTGGCTCAGTATAAAAAAAGACTAATTATACATTTTTCTATTAAATAATATATTTAATTGTCAACAGTTTTACACAATATTTTTGTGAAGACTTTTCTCAACTAATAATAAAATACTTAGCCTGTAGTTATTATTTTTCAAAATGCTATTTTATGTATTGAGAAATGCAATTTTTAAGGTTATAATTGTATCATCTGGGCCACAAGTTATCTAGAATTATAATCCTCTGACCGTTAGAGCTTTATTTTAATTTGAATCATTCCATACATAATATACTTAATGATTCCAATCTTTTCAATTCAATAAATTAAATAAGTTAATTAAAGTTGATTTGTTATCTTAATCATAAGTAAAAACTTTTTATTTTTCAATGTTTAAGAAACAGTTGTACAAACTCAGGATAAAACTTATCACTAGTTATATTATAATTTTGTTGTTAATGGACACATCTCAACAGAATTGCACCATTATAATTTGACTTGTAGTTAGTTACAATTACATTAAGTATGTTCTTGTTTAAGTTAGTGATCAAAATACAAAAAGTGTTGGTACCTATCAAACTTATAAGATGGCATTGTTATTACTCAAGTTTTATAAAGGTAAAATTGAGTTTAAGCTGTTAAGTAGTAGTTGAATCTTTCTCATATGTTGTAAGACACTTTAATTTTAATATACAAAGGAAAATGGCAATATTAAATTAAACATTAACAGGAGGATAGAAGGGCAAGGCCTACAAACTTACCAGAAAACTGTAGGCCTCAAAGATCGCAACTAAAACACAACAAAACACCTAATTATGTAATTCTATCCTATTTTCAAGGTCTAATTTACTCTGACTCTAGTAGTAGTAATATTGTTAGTATTTGCGGAGAGTACATGCATATTTTTTTAATATAAAAGTAAGTATATGTTGGTACAGTCAGTTTTCACTTGGCTAAGTCCAGCCAGAAGTAAAGTTAATTTATGAAATATTTTCAGATTATATGCAGTAATGTAAACTAATGTATACAAATAAAAATCTTTCAACAAACAGATTACAGTTTTAGTAGTCAAAATCTATCATTACCATTCTTCTTCAGCATATATATTTCTTGTTCCTCAAAATAGTTATTTGAGTACTTCATCTATGGAACCTGATCTAACTAATATTTTGTTGTATTTGTTTACTATTTGTAAAAACAAATACTAATCATAGGTACCAGGACTGGGGGTAGGGGCATAGGTACGTACACTGCCCCACCCCACCCTCTCGTTTTATTATATGGTGAGGGGCCATGGGGGGAGACAAGGATCTAGGAAAAATTGCTTTAACAACTCGCCTATGATTCTCGCGAACAGTAATATTGAACAAAATTGATTAGACTCATCATTTATTCAAAACCCACATTTTGGATTTTTTATATAACTTGAAACAATATCAAAAGTCTTGTTGAGGTTAAATAATAAGTTAAGCATTGAAAAAGTATAATTAAGAAAATCTTGGTTCCAGGCTTATGTTTTGTGGAACAACTATTTGACAAGCAATTTCCACCATTAAGTTTGAATCAATTACATTTGTTCTCCAAATGACCAATAGTTAATGCACAGTGGGGGTGTCAATGTTAGGCAGTAAAATGTTGTGTAGCCTGTGCTATGACACCACATAATTGGTTTATAGTTATCTGCACTGGTATGTTTGATTTTTCTGTTTTATACTTTTTTTTATGTGTGTGTGAAAACGATAGATGTTTGTTTATACCCAAAACAATGTTGCTTAAAATGATTTCGGATTCTCTGAACTCGTTTATGTTGTTGAAGGTTAATCGTAAACAGTGAGAGCAAACTGAAGAGGACTACAAGCAGTGTTAACCAATGTTCAAAAATTGATTTCTTTTTTTATAAAAGCAAAGCGATTTGAAAAGGTAAGCAAATAATTCCTCCCTCACCCACCTAGTATTTTAGTATATCAGTAACATTCATACTTAAAAAATGTTTAAAAGATTGCTACAAAGTTTCCAAAACTCAAAAGGATTGCTGTCGATTTTTTAAATATTGCGTAGTTTACATTTAATTTACATAATCACTCATATCTTTCTAAATAACAGCATGTAAGACAATTCTAAAGTCATATATATTCCTAGTGTTACATGTTATCATGTTTGAGCTTGGAGCAATTTTTTTTCTTGTAAAATAGCTTCACATGTTAAACTTTGGTGACAATTGTATATGTTTAGTTGTCTCATAGTTCTTGGAATGATATATTGAGCTCTACCAAACTTAAAGCATATATACAAAAACCCATCAGAAAACATGTTTTCTATTTTTTATTTTTAAATAAAATAACTGGTCTTAGTACTTAAACAGCATCAATTTAAAAAACAAACATTTATACCGAAAGTAGTCATTGTTAAGGGCACCATTAAATAATAAGGATTTTATTATATAAAACCATATTGGCAAGGCAAAAACTGTCTCTGATTATGTAAAGGTGTGAATGCAATGTTTTAGATTCAAACAAGTCCTCCCACTTATTTTTATTCAAGCCATATATTTTTCACTACCGGTTTGCTAGGCCATTCTTAGCTTCATATGCCTTATAATCTAACTTAAGACTAGGATAGGCAAAGCATCCAGTCCCTGGGCATTAATTCATCATTCTAAAGGGGTAAATACACATTTCACCAGTGATAAATTTTTCAGCCATGCCAGTAATGAAACCGAGACCCTTAGCTCAGTAGATTGACACACTAATGACTGATCTAGTGTTTTGAATCCTCACACTTATATAGATACTATTATTTATTTTATTTTATTTGGAAGAAGATATAGATGTGGATAGAAGCATATAAAAGGAATGAACACAAAATGGCTCTTACAATTGACAAAGAGGTATTGGCTGCCTATTCACCTCTACTATACCTTTTTCCAAATATAATACAATTAACTCAAAAAACAAAAAAAGATTTTCCTTAAAGAGATATTTATTTATTTTAGGTATTTAATGTGCATTTTCTGAACCGACTGATTATCTCAGCACACGAGAATTTCTATGAGTGTGAGCAAAAGCGCTTTCCAATTTTGCTGGGGAAGGTATTTTCATATATCTTATAGGGTTATTTTACATGTCACAATCACAAGAGATTGGTGGCTTTACTTTCCCTCTGATGGAAGATATACGAGTTTTTATCATTTAATAAAAATCCATCAACCTCAACTGTGTTTTAATCCACAAAGACTGGGTCCTGATGCAAGCACTCTACCCTTAGACCACCAAGGTTAACTATAAATAGTAAAGCCATTAATAGGATTTAATACTATTAAAATTAAATGTCTATTTTACTTAACTTAACGAGTTAAACAAAATGTATTTATATAAAATTAGCAATGGAACCCTCAAATCCTTAAGGTGCGGCAGAAGGGAGTGCGAGTAATTTAATAGTTTTCATACCATTAAATAATTGTGGCCAAAATAAATCTAATATCTCTCCAGTATCAACTTAAGAGTTTAGTTTTATGCACATGCTAATATCAGATCTTGAATATCTGTCAAGGGTGTCCTGGAATATTTTTTTTTTAATTTCTCTTTGTTTAAAAAGTTTTGACAAAATTCCAGGACACCCTTGGCAGATATTAAAGATTTGTTGAAACTAGCATGTGCAGAAAACTAAACTCTATGTTGCTACTGGAGAAATACTAGATTTATTTTGGCTACAAAATTTCAATTCTATAAAAACTGTAAAAATACTTGCATTCCCTTAGGCCGCAACTTAAGGATATTTGACGTTTGGTGATTCGAAAAACTGTCGAATATGACACTCAAATCCTTAAAAAAAATTGTTTTCAATTTTTCAAGTGAAAAATTTTTTTTAGAGCTTCAATACTGCTTATTGGAGGTTCAGAACCAATATAATTATAGGACAAACTCATCAACCAGGCCCCAAACCAGTAACTATCACACCTGAATGTATCAATGTTGTAATCAATGGATTATAGGAAACAATGTTAACATTTAGTTACTATTTGTATTTCTGTTATTCTATTAAATTTATATTTCCTCTTATGTTCATAAATTTTCCCAAGATTGATTCATGATTCAAAGGTAAATATAAGAATCATATTTGTAAAACAGTGGATTCAACCCAACTGTAATACAAATATGTGTGTTGTACATAATGACAAATAATTCATTTAAATAATGTTTGTTAATACTAAGGTAAAGCAAATAATCAATCTTACTTTTAAAATACATCAAACTCAGAAAAAATGCATGTTACTAAAAATAAATTGTTGAAGCTTAAATTTATTCATCCATAAAATTAATTATAATTCTTAGCTTATGATAACATTGTACTATCTACATAGAGCTCACAAAAAAGTTAAAGGTAAGAAATAAATAAATTATTCTATACTAAATCCAAAATCACTCTTAAAGAATAAAGCTACCATAAAATATAAATCTTGTATCCCCTTTATTTAATATTATTTAAAAAATCCATAAATCATCTATTTCTGTTCAGGACCTAGTATATTTCAAACAAGCTCTTGAATAACAACAGAAGAACCCAACAAATACTAACTAAAGAATCCATATAATTTAGGTGAAAAAATTTATGAGTGTAATTTCACAATAAAAAAATGCTCTCACTTTGTATCACTAAATTGGATACATTCACAACGATAGTTAAAACTTTAAATTTAGCTTACCAAAATTATTAAATAAAGAAAATGTATTAATCTATATACTTTAACAACATGATGAAAATTCACAAAGTCATTAATCTAAAACTAACACTATAACTAGAGATGGGACACTGGAATCCTAGGATATTCGAGATATTCAAGATTCACAAAAATCTCAAAAATGTAGCTCAAACAAAATAACAAAATTGTATATTAATTTGCTAAAAAAAAGTTATCTTTGTTGTTTATGGCATAGCAGAAATAACAAACCAAATAGCATTTTTCAGTGACACCAAGCCTTTAACAACTTTTTTAATATTAAATTTGAAGTATTTTCACTTTAAGCATTTTCATTGACCTTCATATCTATATTCAAAACAATGTAAATTAACAAACAACATTACTTATGAAGTAAATTTTTCAAACTCTTTTTCTAATCCATTTCCTATTTTATGCTAAATTTAACTCCCACTCTTTATACTAAATCATTAATTTACTCCCCTCATTCTATGAATCATTTGATTACATAGTTAAGTATACATTGGAGCAAGAACTACAAATACAATCTGCCAGGGAACTCTTGTTTTTTGAAAGGGAAACAAATACTAAAAGATGACTTTTAATAAGCTTAAAATGGAAGAAAAAATAATTTGATTAATAGGATGAATACAAATTAGCTACCAGTGGTATACTAAAAACTCCTTCTGATGTCCTTGAAGAAATATTTTTTATTGGTGCTGATAGTGCTATATATTGTCAACATTAAAAAAACTATTTTTAAATCTTGATATTAACCTCAAAAAGTAAACTATGGCATCATGAATATTGTATTTTAATTACTCGCCAAGAGAAGACCTCAAAAAACACATGTTGTTGGCTAATTATTGTAAAAAAAATTTCAATACTTGTTTATTTTTTAGTTTTACTTATAACAGAAATTTAGGGAATAAAGAACTATCTCAGCACTAGTGTGTTTAATAACAGTATATACATTAATCTGACACAGAAGGCCAAGACTATAGTATTAATCCCCGTGACATGTCCATTCTTTACATAGCAAATGCTCATGTATTTTTTTTCCTAATTATCATTATCTCCATTCCATTAGAGGTTCTCGTTAATTCTTATGTTAAACATATTCATAATTTTTGTTTATCTAATTTAATTTGATTAAAAATTACTTGTAGGTAAAAAAACTGTCAAATTATCAATTAATTTTTAAAGGCTATTCTTATCTTAAATATAGCACTCGTAGTATAGTGTCTGCAAACTATTATAATATCAATTGATGACCTACACCGATCCAGCTTTAAAAATAACCATGACATTAATAATAATTGGATTGAATTAAAAAAACACCAAATTTAGTCATAAAACTGTACAAGGATGCTAAAGAAGTAATAATAATCAAAAGATTATAAATATGATTTAAGTTTAGTGAAGTGGTTATGATATATTGTTCACAAACGTGAGTTTATGCTGTGTTCCTTAATAGTTTTAAATTGCTTTTATAGCAGTCATGTATTCAATATTCAAAGTTATGAATGAAACAAATAGCCGAAACTATTGTTAATGCATTTTAGTGGGGATATTCCCTCTTAGATATCCTATTCTGAAAATTGAAAAATGACACCTGGACACGGGAATCGAACCCGGGACCTTCGGCTTAGTACGCCAATGCTCTTACCACTGAGCTATCCAGGATTCGTCCCGTGCCCATGGTCATTCTTCACTCATAGTTTAAGGCAGAGTCTAAGATGGACGTGCGAAAGTCGTCAGCTTATAAACATGTGATTATATAAGATCACAGCCATCAGACAACGCAGCCATTAACGACTCGGTAGTTGGCAATTTAGCAGCCATTCGACAATTATATATATATTATATATTATATATATAATTGTTTATTTGTTTCATTCATAACTTTGAATATTGAATACATGACTGCTTGAAAAGCAATTTAAAACTATTAAGGAACACAGCATAAACTCACGTTTGTGAACAATATATCATAACCACTTCACTAAACTTAAATCATATTTATAATCTTTTGATTATTATTACTTCTTTAGCATCCTTGTACAGTTTTATGACTAAATTTGGTGTTTTTTTAATTCAATCCAATTATTATTAATGTCATGGTTATTTTTAAAGCTGGATCGGTGTAGGTCATCAATTGATATTATAATAGTTTGCAGACACTATACTACGAGTGCTATATTTAAGATAAGAATAGCCTTTAAAAATTAATTGATAATTTGACAGTTTTTTTACCTACAAGTAATTTTTAATCAAATTAAATTAGATAAACAAAAATTATGAATATGTTTAACATAAGAATTAACGAGAACCTCTAATGGAATGGAGATAATGATAATTAGGAAAAAAAATACATGAGCATTTGCTATGTAAAGAATGGACATGTCACGGGGATTAATACTATAGTCTTGGCCTTCTGTGTCAGATTAATGTATATACTGTTATTAAACACACTAGTGCTGAGATAGTTCTTTATTCCCTAAATTTCTGTGTTAGTAAAACTAAAAAATAAACAAGTATTGAAATTTTTTTTACAATAATTAGCCAACAACATGTGTTTTTTGAGGTCTTCTCTTGGCGGGTAGTTAAAATACAATATTCATGATGCCATAGTTTACTTTTTGAGGTTAATGTCAAGATTTAAAAATAGTTTTTTTAATGTTGACAATATATAGCACTATCAGCACCAATAAAAAATATTTCTTCAAGGACATCAGAAGGAGTCGTTAATGGCTGCGTTGTCTGATGGCTGTGATCTTATATAATCACATGTTTATAAGCTGACGACTTTCGCACGTCCATCTTAGACTCTGCCTTAAACTATGAGTGAAGAATGACCATGGGAAATTCAGCAGCCATTCGACAATTATATATATATATAATATATATATAATTGTCGAATGGCTGCTAAATTGCCAACTACCGAGTCGTTAATGGCTGCGTTGTCTGATGGCTGTGAGCTTATATAATCACATGTTTATAAGCTGACGACTTTCGCACGTCCATCTTAGACTCTGCCTTAAACTATGAGTGAAGAATGACCATGGGCACGGGACGAATCCTGGATAGCTCAGTGGTAAGAGCATTGGCATACTAAGCCGAAGGTCCCGGGTTCGATTCCCGTGTCCAGGTGTCATTTTTCAATTTTCAGAATATGATTCAAAGTTATGTTTTAATTAAAAATCACAGCTTCCCTTTTTTACTAATATATATATATATACACACACACTGCCTGATTTTTATTTCATGCATCTTCATAGCAACACTGTCCTTGTACTTTATATTTAATATCAACTGCTAAGAATTTTTGTTGATGTGTGCAGATCAAGATTGAAAATATTTATCTTTAATTTGGATATCAATTGTATTTTAAACCCTTCCTCAAGCTAATTTATCTAGTTAAAGGGCTTTATAATTAAAAATAATAATTTCAAGTTTATGAAGCAACCAATCAGCCAAGGCAAATAAATTTATCATTACTTTAAATATGTTTTTATAAAATAAAAGCTGACATAATTATTCAAGTTGGAGTTAATAGAGGAAAATAAATCATCTGAGAAAAAAATTATCTTTGTTATACATATTTAATCAGAAATAATAGATTCACATTGCAGTGTGTTGATGCACTTAACTAAATGTTTAAATGTGTTTTTTGTAGAAACAACAATGCCTTTTTAGAAAGAGCTTCTGATAGAGTATGTGTGTTGATTCAGAGGTGCACAAAGAATCAAAATCTGGTCTTTTGGCTTCATAATTTGCACCTAAAGTACGAGGACCAGTTTCATATTCTTTTCTGTCTGATTATTGTATCATCTGGAACATATTAAATAAAGTGACAACACTCATTTGCTATCTTTTTAAATCATGTGCTTTATCCAAATAAAATATTTAAAAAGCAGAAATCTATCAGGATCGTAATGTGACTATTTGCATAATTTAAATGCATTTTAAAATTTAAAACTATATTTGTAATTTAAAACAGACTGCTTTGATCAAGTATCTTACATTATATTGCCAAAATACATGTATCAAATTTTAATTTCAAAATACTGTTTATGTAAAAGAAATGTACATTGCCAATATTTTGGGAGATATTATTAATGAAGAGTAAGTTTTTTGTAGTGTGTACTAAACAGTTTGTTCAAACTTTTCTGTAGCTTTGAATATTGTTTATAAATTGTGGTATTTATTTTAATTGTCTAGGTTAAGAATATATTAACAATTACACCTTAAAATATTTTGCTAAGCTTTAATTTGTGTCTGTATATAAATGTATATATATGGGAAAGTATTACTTGTAAACACCAAAGAAGCTACATACTATTATGTATTTTATTTTTATATGTTCATGGTTCAGTTTGACACTGGTCAACAAATTGAAACATTTTTTCTGTATCTGGTTTGTAATTGGGTGTATATAACTAATTTTCGGGTGCTGAATTCAGTGGAAAAATCAGATTTTCTCTATTACGTCACATTTCCAAGATACACAGCACTAATACAAAGACAATAATATGACCTTAGCAACTATTTACCATTTTAAATACAAACAAAACATATCTTTCAGAACTCACCAATGCTTTCTACATAGCATAAATTGCTCATTTAAACCAACAACAAGCACTAAAATAATCCACATTAATCCATGATATTAATATTTACAAAGTTTAATGTCATTTTTCTTTGACAAAATTGGATGAGGATTCTTTTCTTTCCTAAGGTGTTTCATCAATCTCCCTAAAAAGAAACTTAATAGTAATCGCCCATCATCGAAGGATACCAATGTCCTTGGTAATGATGCTTCATGGTCATGATATCTTGGTGAAAGCCATCATACTGTTAGTCATTAACAGCACCACAATTTTCTGGGAAAAAGTCAAGATGCAAGTGTAAGAAATGTATTTTTAGTGATGTTCTACACTCCATGTTCTTGTAGTTGTCCAATAGACCACTCACTATGGAAACATATTTATTGCTAACTCGATATTTGTAAGCTTAGCATCAAAGGTTGGATCGTTCAACAATGCCCTAAATTGTGGTCCACTAAATATACCTTCTTATAGATTTGCTTCACTCAACTTGGGAAACATTTTTTTCAAGTGATTAAAGGCGCAAATTTCACATTTTCCTTATTAGCAATGTATAATTTTCTCATAGGCCATTCCTTGTCTTTGTAGTGGTTCTTGTTGTATCGGCTGTCCCACAAGCACAAAAAACAACAGTATTTTGTAAATCCACCCTGTAAACCTGTGAGCAGTGTGACAACTTTTATATCACAGCATATCTGCCACTCATAATCATTATATTTGATTCCCTCCATCAGCAAAGCCATACTTTCATAAGTTTCCCTCATGTCCACCACATGCACTAAAGGCACTGTTGGAAGTTTGTTGCCATTACGCAATAGGACTGCTTTTAAGTTTGCGTTGGATGAATCAATAAATATTGGAATGTGCTGCAATATTTGTCAGGCAAAAATAACAGTCCATATGATCTTTTGGCTCGCACCAAACCATTGGAACAGCAAACGGCATGGCCCGGCAGTTTCCTTTAATTCATTCTATAAGGGTAGCTGTGCAGGTTATGCAACCAATATGAGGTGCAAAGGGTTTATCTTGATCTCCAAGAGGACAATCAAAGAACAGTTTACAAACCTTCTTAACTAAGTCAGTGGCTGGCTTTCATCGGGTTTTTGGAGTGAACTTAACACATACATAGCAAAAGTTGTCAGGGTGGTTTACACAGCCACGAAGTTTAGCAGTTGCATTAAGTTAAGAACACTTTACTAATTATAACCTAAAAATATCAGAACGTTTCACTAGTTCACACAGGAAAAGCAAAATCACAGAATAACACAAACTAAGGTATCATTAAAGAGAAATATACAAAGTGACTAACACCATCCAAGTTTAAACATGCACTAAACAGCAAGGCTAACGTGGCTAGCTGAGTCACCTCTAACGGCCAATGACAGTACCATTCCCCCTCAACCAAATGGTCCTGCCATCTAGTGACTATTTTTAGAACTTCTTCTATCATATATTGCATCCAAATACAGAGTGCAACCAACATAGTTGGTGATAATTCATGAAAAATAAAACACAAACAACACAAAAATAAAAAAAATCGTAAAAATCTCAAAAATCTTAAAAACCATACATGACAAAGTATTTCCCAAGAAAGATTCAGATTCTACAACCAGAAATACATAATAATTGATGTTCCTAATAATTGATGCAAAATACCTGCTAACAAGTTTTTTTTATCAATGTTTCAAAGAAAATAAATACATTATTGTTGTTATGAAGTAGTTCTCGTTATTTTAGAGTTAGTTTGCTTACTCTTCAAATACAAATGTAACTATCTATTCATGAAACAATTGAAGTTGATGTATAGAGTTTTTGATTTAATTACACTGGTCAACAAAGATTTTGTCCCAAGGCAATTCAAGGGTAATCTATACGTTGGGGTTTTTTCCGCTGATTTCAAAATTGGTCTCAGAATTGTTCTATCACCCTTAGTTTAAAAATTATGCCCTCTTTAAGATTATACAGTGTGTAAGTAAACTCCCCAGTGAAGTGGGGGAAGTGGCTAGCAATCGCAGTTAAGTTGGCATTATAGACTCCCTGCTTTGTAAAAAAACTTCAAGTGTCTCTTCTTTTTAACATTATGCTAGCGTATAACCCGAACGGGTAGTAAGACGCGGTGCTAAATATTATGATTAACATTATGCTTTTCAAGGCTGTGCTAGTGAGTAATGTGACATATGACATACTTTGGACATGATGGATCAGATGTTTGCTTGCTTACTGTCTCAGTCATCACTCCTGGCCAGTTTGTGGTCAGAGTTCATTCTGTGAATATCTAATGCTGTGTGTTTCTCTGTCATAAGTTGGTATTAATGCAATTCAGTGTAAGTGTATATATATATTTATAGTGTTTATGTAGCTTAATATATATTTTATAGTCTTTAGAACACCAAGTTGTACAATGCCTAGAAATCGTGTTAACCATCCGGACTCTTTTTGTTACAATTGTGGTGAGGTAACATATAAAAATAGCAAATGTAGTTTTACTCCTCTAATTAAGAAATGCTATAAGCTTTATTTTGGTTTCAATATTGGTGACCAAGATAAAAATTGGGCCCCTCATTTTTGTTGTGTCACTTGTGTCAGACTCCTCACGAATTGTTCAAAGGGTTCTCGGCACATGAATTTTGGTGTTCCAATGATTTGGCGGGAACCAAAATATCACTCTAGATATAGTTACTTTTATCTCATAAACATTTCAAGCATCAATTCTAAATCAAAACACGCCATGACATACCCTGATTTACTATCTACCATGAGGGCTGTGCCTCATAGTGAAGAATTGCCGGTGCCAAAGCCTCCGGAAAATGTCATACTTAATGATGATGGACAAGAATAAGAAGAGTTGATTGTAGAGCATGGTGATGATGATGATGATGTAAGGTTTGATCCCACATTTGAAGCTTCCTGTTCATATTCTGAACCACATCTACTTACTCAAGGAGATCTCAATTACCTTGTCCGAGATTTGAATCTATCTAAAAGGCAAGCGAACTCTTAGGATCCAGATTGAAAGGCTGGAATCTCCTCCACAAAGAAACAAAAGTATGTGTTTTTATAGATAGGCATAGTGACTTTAATGATTTATTTTCTGTTGAAAATCGACTTTTTTTGTAATGGTGTTTATTATGCTATGGAAGCACTTGGTCACGAGTACAAAACAAAGGAGAGGTTTTTATTTATTGATTCTTCTAAAGCTAGCTTGAAAGCTGTGCGTTTCCACAATGGAAATAAGTTTCCATCAGTGCCATTATCTCATGCTGCCAATAGGAAAGAAACATATGTGAGCATGAAACTCCTTTTCGAAAAAATCATGTATGATGAATACAAATGGAATCTCTGTGTTGACTTGAAAGTCATTGCTCTTTTGCTTGGACTACAACTTGGTTTCACGAAGTACTGCTGTTTTCTTTGTGAGTGGGACAGCAGAGACCAGCAAAATCACTACACCCAGAAACAGTGGCCAAAGCGTGCATCACTAATACCAGGAAATAAGTATGTTGTCAATACACCACTTGTCGATCCGAAAAAAGTCTATTTACCTCCACTCCATATAAAGCTTAGTCTTATGAAAAACTTTGTTCAAGTAATGGATTGAATTAGGCTTGTATTTACATATTAAGATAAAAATTTCCAAAGATCAAAGAATGAATTTTTGTAGGACCTCAAATAAGAGAATTGATTAAAGATGAAAACTTCAATGGGCAATTGAACCAGGTTGAAAAGGCTGTGTGGGATTCTTTCAAGAGTATTTGCCGGAAATTTTTAGGGAAACATAAGGCAGGAATCTACAAAGAAATAGTGAATGATTTGTTAAACTCTTACAAGATCATAGGATGTAACATGTAATTGAAAATACATTTCTTAGATTCACAACTCGATTTCTTCGCAGAAAAATCTTGGAGCATTCAGTGACGAACATGGTGAATGGTTTCCTCAAGATATTTCCAGAATGGATAAACGTTACCAGGGCAAGTGGAGTCCAAATATGCTTGCTGACTATTGTTGGACCCTTAAGAGGGATGTTTAAGAGGCAAAATACAGCAGAAAATCCTTCACTTCTACCTTTTAGGTGAGATAAGCCTTTTAGTATGTTTGTATTTTGATAAACCTCACACTCTAAAATTTAAATGGGTATTACTCAAAATTCTTACAGGATAGAAAATTTCTAAAAATAGATTTTAATTCAGCACAAAATATTATTAGATCCACCTATTTTCGCTTTTAGGAAAAAAATATATAATTTTTTTTCTACCCAGTGTTAATATTATTCTGAATACAAAATATGCAATAATTTTTATTTGATTACATTTATTTAACCATTTTATTATCTTTTTGTCATTTGAATCGCCATTACTATTGCAATGTTTGACTCAAAATCTTGGAGCCTATAAATTAGGGATTCGTACTGAAACCAGAACTGATAACTGAAATTATTAGATAACTTTAAGGAACCAGAACCAAGAGCCTAAAAATAATATATTTTACAAATGTAATTGGGACAGCTAAATACTTTATTGTTCATAGAGGTTTATAAAGGACCCTATTTTTTATTTAAAAAATATTTAATTTAAGTAAGATAAACATTTTTTACGTTCTTCTTTGTAACTACATTTATTTTTGAAATGCTAAATTTTTCATTTTTCTTAACAAGTTCTGTGAGGGTGTAATTAACTTATTTTATTAGTTTTAAAACCCCTTTAAGATGATTATGGATAACCCAGAATAACATAGACAAGTAAATGGATCAAGAGTATTGCTAAATATATTTTCTTATATAACGAACCTTAAAAACAGCATTGCATCTTGATTCATCCCCTTCCATTTAATATTAAAAGAATTTCCCAACTGGGCAATGTACCTTAGAAAAAAAATCAGTGCAGCCTTCTAGTGTGCATCTTGATTTGTTACCCTACATAGAATATTCAAAGAACTTCCAAACTGTGATATATTTAATTCAATCCTTAAATTTAACAGTATGGCTGGAAATAAAGTATACATAAAGATGGCATCGTAGTTATCGGCGGGAAGGCGACATGATGTGACCTTG
Organism: Timema shepardi; assembly: GCA_902151425.1. NCBI lineage: Eukaryota > Metazoa > Arthropoda > Insecta > Phasmatodea > Timematidae > Timema > Timema shepardi. Next base: position 34,543 of record CABFVX010006935.1, read on the forward strand.
AAGTGACCTTGAAGTGAATGGTCATAGAACACAGGGGTACACAATGGCTTTAAGTATTTATGAAAAGGCCTTTGTTGTGGAGCATCATTTTTTGTCATACAGGATCGGCCGTTCAGGAGAACCAAGTGTGAAACATGTGTTTGAACTTTTTGAAGAAGAGCCATAAAACCTCAACCACAAAGTAAACAGTGTTGATGTTAATAAGAAAATTTAGGCAAATAAAAAAATCCATTCGTTGTCAAATGAAACATTGTTCTGGAAGAAAACACTCATCCACAGACAATAACGTGCGAGGATAGTGTTTGATGGATTCTGTGATCACCAAAGAAAATTCAGCTAACACATTGAGAAAGAGCTCCGTATGAAGAGAATGTATGTTCAGACACTCGTTCATCAATTAGGAGCATTTTCCTATCATTTGCAGGTCAGCCATCAAAGATAAGTTTCAAAGGCGTATGTTCTGTACTCGCACTCTAGCAAATATTTTTTAAGATGAATTCCCCTGCGGGACGGGGTTAGAATAGTCCCGTAGTAACCCCTGCTTGTCGTAAGAGGCGACTAAAAGGGGAGGCATCTGTGCAGGATGTACCTCGTGCAGGACAACCCTATCCTACATCTTTCCTTTCACTTTCTTTTTTCCTTCTCTTTTTTCCTTCTCTTTTTTCCTTCTTCCACCTTCTCTTTCCTTCTTTCTTCCCTTCCCCTCCCGTTAAATCCTGCACAGATGCTTTTGGCCCCTCTGTTGACGACCTTGGCATCTAACACAGCTCTCCTCGGGTTAATATTGGATACCACTGCTTTGAGCTCCTGAATGAAAGTGCGCCGGTTGTAATATCTTGGTAGAAGGGCCTTAGGGATGACAACCGGG
>CABFVX010006936.1:0-11033 GCA_902151425.1 Timema shepardi
AGAGAATTTTGATAAGTCACGACGAGCCCACTTATGAAGTAAGACTCTTACCTCCTAAAAGCCCTGAGTATAATGCGTGCCAACTCATTGCACCTCAGGACCTTTATACCCCGAAGTTATCATGTGCTCTCAGAGCGGAGGGATAGGGGGGGGGGAGGTCTAGAACCCGCCAGAGAGTCCTGGAGCATAGGCCACACGCACAACATAGTCTATCGAAGGTTCCAAAATCTGCTCGTTAGGGGCGCTTGACGTTGTTCACTTGTTTTCTTGTCTGGCGAAGGGGCGAAGGGGGGAAGGACCTCTTCGCACCACCAGTGGTGAGCCTCGAACACCAGTTCAGTTGAATGTAGTACGTGTTGTGGAGAGTGTCTCGTGTTTTGAAGTCCATCCCAAGCGAATCAACAGGGACGGCATAGGTGAGCGTTACATACTTAAATTCTTCTAGTTATCTACTCTTTGCTTATTATGTATAGTTATTTAAAATTATCAAATCAATTGCAGAGTGTAAATACTTAAAACGATCTCTTGAAAATGGAATGTCTATTAATAAATCTAAGAGCTTATATATATATATTTTTTTCACGAGGAAAACCAAGCCCATACGTTTTATTTATAATCTGGACAGTGATAACATAGTTTGCTCCAGTTATATAAATTATCCAGGTGTTCTGCTGGACAACAAACTCAACCTTCACTATCATGTTGACGATATAATATACCAATCATTGAAACGACTAGGACTTGATGAATTTATTACCTCCTCATTTAAGAAAGTTGACTGTCTTTTATGTCTGTACTCTGCCCTGGTTAGATCCAGGCTAGAATATGATACTGTTGCTAGGAATTCCATCACCTTAACTGACTCTCTCAGGTTAGAAAACGTTCAAAAAACTGTTGCTGCGTGCTTTGATAAATTCTTTACCGACCAGATTTATTATGATTATGACAGAATTCGAAAACTCTTAGGGTTCCAAGCTCTCTGCTCGCGTAGACTTTATTGTGGCGCCCTTTTTGTTTTTAATATACTAAATAGCATTTTTTTAAATTTGGTCTTGATCATAAAGATGTTTATATCCCTTCTAGGGCATTCAGTAATTAAACATTACTTGTTCTCAATAGCTCTAGTAAGGTGAGCCCTATAGGCCGTTGTATCCATAGCACCAATTCAAGAGTTGTCGAATTCGACTTTTATCATAAAAGAAAGAAAATCCAAACTCAGAGAGTTATTTAAGAAACTCCCTAATCACTAATTCACCCTGTAGAAATTCTGCCTTGAATATTTTAAATTTACATTATTCTGATTTATGATTTGCTTATTGTTACTGCTTTTCAAATATTTATGCTCTTTATTATTTTCTTAACTATTCATCAGTAAGCTATATATAATTATCTAGCTATGATAGTTTATTTTCTCCTGTAATTATATTTATTTGTAAGGTTCTTGTGAACCTTTCAGTGCTGGCCTCTCACAGGTCTCGACTGTTCGCCAGCAATTTAAATGGTATACTTTGAATTTATATACACGGTAGGAAAAAGGGTTAGTATACAATATATTGAACCATATGAAGATTATTTCATAAGTAGATGAAATAAAATGTGTAGGTTTAGATATAGACGCTGTTTGAACATACGTATCCATTGCATATAACTTCTTTGGACACAATCATTACAGATTACTCTAATAATTACAAATGTGTAAGACAAACAGTTGTTACATACGTCTCCAATAATAGCTATTGTCTCTGACCAACAGTTGTTACATACGTCTCCAATAATAGCTATTGTCTCTGACAAACAGTTGTTACATACGTATCCAATAATAGCTATTGTCTCTGACCAACAGTTGTTACATATACTTCTAATGATAACTTTCGTTTCTAACAAATATTTGTTCAATTCCAGGGGTACCCAAAGTTTAATATTAACTATTTCACTAAGGCGCTCATAAAGCCTGCTATAACATTTAAACAAGCAAATAAATATTCAGGGACGGGGTAGATCAAAGGATAATTAACTGGTTTAATTTGACTAGCGATAAGAGAATATTTAAGACATCATGAGGATTTTCATATTTGTGAATACTTAAACAAACAAAATAGTCTGGCTAATATTTGTATATTCTATGTATTGAGATCGGTTGAGATTAGTTGTTTGGGAAGATTGAAACTGGTTGAGATAAGATAACAAGTGGTTTGTAAACAATTTCATTCAATAATGCCAAATATTTATGTCCTAAATTTGTGTTATATTCAAATTGCGTTATGATTTTCTCAAATCAAGGAGCATTTATCACTAACTAACTAACAAAACATTCCTTTGTAAGGTAGAATGGTGGCCACGTTTCATATTACATGCTACATGTACCTGTTAAACCATAATTAATTGGTAGTTATATGTAGATTACAGTAAAGTTTACAACAGGTTCAAAATGTGTGCTCCTTGATTTAATTAAAAGATCCATTTTATAACTTAAGTTCATTGGATTTATCATATATCCACGAATATATATACGCTCACATCATAGCTTAAAATTAAAAACACATCGTTATTAGCAATATGGAAGTATACAAATGTTTACTAATTATTATTTCAAAGAAATATTTACATTTAATATTTGATCACATACACATTAAAGATTATATTTTATCTAAATATTGGTTTAAGATAACAATGAAAGAATCCCTAGAAATAGATTTAGAGTCTTGGTAATGTAGTCTTACAAATGTTTAGTCATCTTTACCGTCAAATAGAGTCGTGGGATACAGTGAACATTAATTAGGTTTTATTATAAATAGTTCAACGCATGAAATCAAATAACTACTCAGCATTACTATGCTACATATTTATTTCATAGTTTAATAAATCAGGAACGTGATACATAAAACATAAACTTATTTACAACACTAATATAAATAATTTATTTACACCAAATATTACTGATAGCCTATATATATATATATATATTCTAGCTCAAGAACAGTTTTGTGGGATATTTTCCATGCCAACATAATCTGGTCGTTTTATTACTTTTCATATTGTATTTTTTTTTTTCGAAAAAAAAATACAAACTCTACGTCCAAGCAGGTGAAAGTATTCCTGTTATGGAGTGTTCGTATGAGTAGCTCTGACTTTTTTTCCGTTTGTTAAAAATTGTATGTGTGGATATAAAAATTAATAGCTCTAGATAAAAATGCTAGTAAACTTTTTCTGAATATTTATCAACCAAATAATATAATTTAAAGTAATAATTTAAGAAAGTCTTAGTAAATTACTTACAAAATTAAACATTCTTTTTACCAAGTATTGCCTAATTTCAATGACAAAATTATTCCTTTAAATTACATATAAAAAACAACATTTTTTAAATTGTAATGTCAACTTCTTAAAAAATGTTCCTGGCATTGCATTTTTTTAAAGATATTATACGTACAGCATTATCTTGTGTTTGATAAACATTATTTATTCTACCTTATTTTTTGACTAATTCTTGTTTTAAACTACTTTTACTACACTAGAAGAGAAACATAATTATTTATGTAAAATGAACTCAATGGCACACGTTAATATTATCACTATGTAATATGTATTTTATAATTATTAATCAATCGTTCGTAGTTTTGTATTCACATATTTTAATCATATGGCTTTGTTTCATAATAACTATTTTTATAAGCTCATACTTTTCAGTAAAAATGGGTTTGTAATGTACAGATCACATAATGGTTCTCTCGTTGCCCACAACAATGGTGCTCGGTATTCTATCAAACTGTCTCTCATCCCCAAAGAGATCATTTGCATTGTTGTGTCATTCTCGCTTGTCTTGGTCCCGCTGTTTCCACGTGGCTACCGCTGGCGGCGCTGCAGTAGCTGGTCAGAAGATGACGGCCACCGGTCAGGAGAGGGCATGGGGTCATCTTTCTCCCCTCTACTTGAGTGACCTTGAACTGAGTTCGTGGTCGCGGTAGGGGGTGGTGGGCTGGAGCTTTGAGGAGATATAGATTCTTTGTGAGACGACTCTGAAGGTTCCTGAAACATAATACAATAATAATATTATATTTATGAATATATCATGAGCTGTAACAATTATAGTCTTCTTGGTAAAGCACATTACTAGGTAGACTTTTGTATAATTCTAGTCGGAAGAACAATGACTGACTATAACGCTAGAGTTATTAAAACTACTTTTAAATATCCATATAAAAAGTCTTGTAATCTGCAACAATGGCGTCAAATTAAGATAATTTGGGGCATGATTAACTGGTAACTGGGGCTGTTTCCAGGCTGTCGATTCTCCACCACTTAATTGATTTACTTCTAATCACACAGGTGTCCATTGTTTCGGGAATGTGCAAATTATAACGAGCTAATTATACATTAACGTATTGATAGTTAATCTATGTTATTAATCGCGACACAGCAACGACATAACTGAAAACTAACTGGCTTGGACCCTGACCAACATAGATAATAGGAAGTGGAACAGATGTTCAACTCTAATATTGGTAGTATGAACAGTGACTCTAACGCTCGTGGCGGTTGTTAACTAGACTATCGAGTACCGAGTGATGAGTCGAGACCCCGATAGAACTAGATAGCAGCACTTGGCGATTGTGCTGCTTGAAAACGTATACTACAAGAAGATTCCATCAACTGTTCAAAATGAAGATTATAAATAATAACCAAGAAACACTTGTATCTTGTAACACATGTGTCAACAAATTGTTGCACACATGAATACAATCTAGACGTGGAGAGTTTAGGTGTGTATGTGTAGATGTCACAATGCTCATCCAAGGTAATTTTTGGGTGGGTAAAAATAACCTTGCCCCCCAAAAATTAGTGCCATTGATTTGCAAACATATACACCAAAACAATACACTACTTAATAATCGCTGGCGTGTTTTAGAGTATTGCAGAAGTTTAAACTGTACCTGTGAATTGTTCTCATCACTGACCAAATATCAACAGAAATACATTCTCGTGTGAGGTATTTAGAACAGAGTCTGTGTTTTATTGGTCAAATGGGGAGCGAGTGCGAGAAAACATGTCAGAGGTACAGTTTTAACAAACTTTTATTACCATATAGTGCAATAGGTAATAGCCATAAAACCACCGAACAATGCATTTTGTGATCAAAAGATGAGCTTTGGACCCTCCTGAATATTTCTGGAAGTGGAGACATTGATTCCGACCCTGCCGGTTCAATATGACAGCCAATTCAAGATGCCATCAGATGCATTCTTAAAATTCATTATTACTCAGTTTCTAATTATTTGACTTACGTTTTTATTGTTTTAAATTAAAGATGTTTGCTTGTGCTTTATTTAATATATTCATGTTTTGCTCATGTCTCCCACGAGTCTCTGGATATTTTCAATATTAATGTTACTTTGTACAGGAGTAACGACACACCCTTTGCCATCTGACACGTGGGGATGAGTTTCCATTTGTAGCCACTTTCAGGTTATACTTAATATGGCGTACACTGAATTCTGCAAGAGGAATCAAGGTCATTAAAGGTTTTATATTAGTATGTATGTTTAGGATACCTTTTTTATCAGTGCTAGATAGGATTAACCTTTTTGATTAGCAGAATTTTTATTTCATGCCATTATTTCCTTAAATAGCAATAATGGTGAAACTGGCCGTTTCCTGTTAAAATAGATTATAGTATCATTAATATTGAAAATATCTCAAGGTTATGAGAGATATGAGCAAAACAAAAATATTGGAATTGAATAACAAGCAAAAATCTTGTTATAAATGAACACCAGCAATAAGATTGTTAACATGTGTTATCAAGCTGGGCTTGTGTACTGTCAATTATGAACGGACCTAAGTTCTATCAACCTTGACATTCATGGTAGTGGTGAGTGGCGAAGCCTAGGGGACAAACTTTAAATTAGGAGTAGTTCCGCAATATGACGACCTAAATGGGATTTAGGGGAACGGAAGTTTTAATAATCTTTTATAAACTATTATTTCAATATGGTTTAAGTAATTAAATCTCTTTGTACCTTTTTTAGATATGTAATTTTACCTTAATGTTTCTTTTATATCTTTTATTTTAAAAATGTTAAGTCTTCAATTATTTATAATTGGTCCTTTTTATCTTAAAAGTCTCTGATTGGCCTATTCATTAATCAAAATTTCCTGTTAAGAAAAAGTACGACTTTACCTCGGCCATTCTCTTTTTGTATCTGAACAACGTGAGACATAATTTTTTATTTCTCTTTCTTATTTTTAATTTTATTCATAAATCTGTTCTAAATTAAACTGTAGTCTTTTTCTTTTTATTTCTTTTTGTTTTTAAAGCTATGGGTTAAAGTTTCCGTGTAGTTATGTTGGTTAATTAATTACCTTTTAGGTTTCAATTTATTATTCTTTTTTTGTGGTATTCTAATGTAACTTAGAAAGTGTTCACTTCGTGGCCTGGTTCTTTTTATATTATCGTTTTGTATCAATCGGCATCCTATAAATCACGCTGTTTAAAATTTAATAGAACAGGGAATTAAGTATAATGGTTGAAGACTATTTTCTTTGTATTAATTAGATAATTTTATTTTTTATTTTCTCTGTTCTACAGGAGATATCCTTTATTAATACCTTAATCAAATCGGTAATGAAGTAAATGTAAATGTTCTCTTTTATTTTGAATTAAACCTTTATTATGTTTTATTATCTTTTTTATCATCTTAATCTTTGATTATGTTTTATTACCTTTTATTAGTTTAATAAACAATACAGTCCTTTTGTAATTGGGCTATGATTTAAAATTAATCACGTGGGAAACCACGTGTTTTGAATAACTATCTTAACCTCCTTTTGTATTGATTAATTATCTATTTACAATGCTAATTAACTACTTATGCTCTCTTTCAGTCTTAGCAAAAAATATAATTTTTTCATTTAATAAGTGTTATTGCTCACCTCTATGAGGCGATCAGTACACTTGCCAGCTCTTTGTTCCTAACAGTGTTGTGGTGTGAAGGGGGGGATGGGCTGAGTGGGAAAGTAAGCTGGGCTTGCAAGCTCTTTGTTCCTCATAGTGTTGTGGTGTGAAGGGGGGGATGGGCTGAGTGGGAAAGTAAGCTGGGCTTGCCAGCTCTTTGTTCCTCACAGTGTTGTGGTGTCAAGGGGAGATGGGCAGGTGGAGTGGGAAAGTAAGCTGGGCTTGCCAGCTCTTTGTTCCTAACAGTGTTGTGGTGTGAAGGGGGATGGGCTGAGTGGGAAAGTAAGCTGGGCTTGCCAGCTCTTTGTTCCTCACAGTGTTGTGGTGTCAAGGGGAGATGGGCAGGTGGAGTGGGAAAGTAAGCTGGGCTTGCCAGCTCTTTGTTCCTAACAGTGTTGTGGTGTGAGGGGGGATGGGCTGAGTGGGAAAGTAAGCTGGGCTTGCCAGCTCTTTGTTCCTCACAGTGTTGTGGTGTCAAGGGGAGATGGGCAGGTGGAGTGGGAAAGTAAGCTGGGCTTGCCAGCTCTTTGTTCCTAACAGTGTTGTGGTGTGAGGGGGGATGGGCTGAGTGGGAAAGTAAGCTGGGCTTGCCAGCTCTTTGTTCCTCACAGTGTTGTGGTGTCAAGGGGAGATGGGCAGGTGGAGTGGGAAAGTAAGCTGGGCTTGCCAGCTCTTTGTTCCTAACAGTGTTGTGGTGTGAGGGGGGATGGGCTGAGTGGGAAAGTAAGCTGGGCTTGCCAGCTCTTTGTTCCTCACAGTGTTGTGGTGTCAAGGGGAGATGGGCAGGTGGAGTGGGAAAGTAAGCTGGGCTTGCCAGCTCTTTGTTCCTAACAGTGTTGTGGTGTGAGGGGGGATGGGCTGAGTGGGAAAGTAAGCTGGGCTTGCCAGCTCTTTGTTCCTCACAGTGTTGTGGTGTCAAGGGGAGATGGGCAGGTGGAGTGGGAAAGTAAGCTGGGCTTGCCAGCTCTTTGTTCCTAACAGTGTTGTGGTGTGAAGGGGGATGGGCTGAGTGGGAAAGTAAGCTGGGCTTGCCAGCTCTTTGTTCCTCACAGTGTTGTGGTGTCAAGGGGAGATGGGCAGGTGGAGTGGGAAAGTAAGCTGGGCTTGCCAGCTCTTTGTTCCTAACAGTGTTGTGGTGTGAAGGGGGATGGGCTGAGTGGGAAAGTAAGCTGGGCTTGCCAGCTCTTTGTTCCTCACAGTGTTGTGGTGTCAAGGGGAGATGGGCAGGTGGAGTGGGAAAGTAAGCTGGGCTTGCCAGCTCTTTGTTCCTAACAGTGTTGTGGTGTGAAGGGGGATGGGCTGAGTGGGAAAGTAAGCTGGGCTTGCCAGCTCTTTGTTCCTAACAGTGTTGTGGTGTGAAGGGGGATGGGCTGAGTGGGAAAGTAAGCTGGGCTTGCCAGCTCTTTGTTCTCAACAGTGTTGTTGTGTCAAGGGGTGGATGGGCTGAGTGGGAAAGTAAGCTGGGCTTGCCAGCTCTTTGTTCCTCACAGTGTTGTTATAGCACTACCTCTTTTTTCCTTTAAGGAACTTCACTGCTACTTGGTAATTTATAACCTGAATGGTCACTGCGTGGCTCACCCGGTAATTGTGGTCTTGAGTTTGAATTATGAAAATATGTACAGAATACACTGACCTGATAGACACTATGACATATTTTGATTGTACTATAGAAATTGTGATTCTACAAGTTTGCTACAAGAATATCAGGGAAGTACGATTTCTGCAATGATGTGACGTCAGACCCACGTGCCCTAGGAGTAACAAGCAGTCGGATCTTGACGTGACGTCATGGCACGTGCACACACCACCGTAATTGAATCTAGCACCTTCTATTTAATTTTATTTATTTCGCAGACGCTTTAGTACGCTTAAGTACTAATTACGCTAATGGGTTAGGAATTGGAAAGGTCGAATTTAGAGGAAGTTAACCCACATTTGCGTAGAGAGAGCGGAAAGCAATTTAGGTAAAACCACCCTTAGCTCACCTGACTGGGATTCGAACCCCGATCTTCCCACCCTCGTCAGTATAGCTCAACACAAAACTAGCACGTTGCCATGCCACTGAGGCAGGTTTGCACCTTCTAGTATAGGCCTATTTTTACAGGTATATTATTTATTTGCGGATATGGACAGTGCCACATAATTAGGTGAGTAAATATAGGCCGAAAACATTCTTTGAAAAAATCTGTTCTTCCTAAACCTTTTGAGAAAAACGACATAAAGTTAGAGAGGGGTGATGTGGCAACACTGTTCCTGAAACGTACCTGAAACGCATATGTTAGTTCACATTAGGTGTTAGCATGTTGCTCCGAACGGCGTATGGATCCGGTGTGCGTGTTGTGAAGCATGTTTACATCAACTGTCGTAACATCACATGGATTTGTGCCCTATGTCGTCCGGTGACTGCCGTGAGTACATTAGTAATTTGAGGTGATCCCACAAGAAAAACTCTAGATGTGTAAGGTCCAGTGGACTTGGTTGCCAATCCACCAGCCCTCCATGCTCGATCCACTGGTCGGGGTTGACTTCATTAATTAGTCGCTGCTATTTGCCCCATACTATGTACGAAAGGGGAACTCTCACACTGATACCACATCCTTGGTCGCACAAGCAATGGCACGTCCTTCAGCAGCCCTGGTAAAACCGTATCGAGGAACAGACGATATTTGTGGGAGTGCAAACTATCTAGTAGCAAATATGGGCCAGCAATCGCGTCCCCAACAACGCCATCTCCAAACACTGACGTATTCCAGGAAAGCAAACCACGTGCAGGTTAGGATGGACGGTCAGATGCTCCCATGACAATTTCCATATCCCAGGACTTAATATGCAGTTGTGTAGTTCAGTGGTGCTTACACAACACTAACCTTGCATTTCATTTTAAGTATACTCGCCTGTGACTATCAAATTTCAGGCAAAGTGTTGCCTATCTAACTTTAATGTCGTTTTTATTTAAAAGGTATTAGATGAATGTATTTTTTTGTAAATAGAGTATTCGAATTATATTTACCCACTTGATCATGTCCGCAAATTACTATTCATCCTGTATACAAAGCTAGCAAGATCAATGCCATCCACTAGAGCATGGTTTTCTTACACCAACTAGTGTAGCTGACCTCTGAGATTTAGACCTTTTAAAAGTCTTCGGGCATGAACTAACACAAGATCGATCATTCAAGAAGCTTCCAAATGACTTATAAAATTTAGTAACGTATGCATACTGATTTGGAGTTGCCCACCTACACGTCACTATCCCCATACTATTTCTACCCCCGATCTCACATCATGTATCAAAATATTTTTCAACCACAACATGAATTATTCTTCTGTGGCAATACTACAACAAAATATATCGTGAAGAGCGATAAATTTGCTCAAGTAAATAAGAACAATACTATAAAGTTACAGTGTGCCAAAAACCATCACCAAGATTAAATAACGTGTTATCACTGACTGATATAAGTAGGGAATCACATACAATTTGTTTCTGAATGCATTCATTATGTGTTCGTTACTTAGAATATTACTTGTCATTTATAAACCAATAATGTTTGAAACGGGAAACATCATGAAATGTATTGGTTTTTCTTTATAAAATACAAGTGATAAACATCACTGCAGTAAAATGAAAATACCGGAAACCTTTTAAAGAAATCAATAAATAAATATTTTGAAAATAATTTTGAGCTTTAATTCAATTAAATACTTCGAATAAACAAGAATCTACCTCATATAACGTATAAATATTATCCCCACATATATTTGAACATTAATTAGATGGCCAGTATAAGTTTTTTTTAATCGTATGGTATTAATGACCTGGAAGGACGTTACATCCAGTTCGGTCCCCTGTGAGTGTAGACACAGTGTGTTACCCAGGGTACACCACAGTAGGTTGTCTACACGTCCTACCAGCCATGAGATGGTGTGATGAGAGTGAACATGGAGGTTGTCTACACGTCCTACCAGCAATGAGATGGTGTGATGATAGTGAACATGGAGGTTGTCTACACGTCCTACCAGCAATGAGATGATGTGATGATAGTGAACATGGAGGTTGTCTACACGTCCTACCAGCAAT
>CABFVX010006936.1:21719-32557 GCA_902151425.1 Timema shepardi
GGACAAGGTTGCTATGGATACAGCGCCTCAGTATAGTTATGGGCATAACCCTTTTTTTTATTTTATTTTATGTAATTCTCTTCTAACTATCTTTTGTTACTTGTATACATATATTCACATATATATATCTATTGTTAATCTTTTCTCAAATAAATATTTATTTATTAGACTCGCAATCTTTGATTTACATCGAAGAGTTCAAAGTAATTTTGGCTGATAATCAAACAAAGGACTCTCGTCCATTCCTTTTGAGTATTAAGGTATAGTAGTGGATGGTGATTGAGAGGAGTTCATGGCGACAGATTTTTGAATAGGTCCAAGTATAGGCCTATCAACAAATATGTGGTCCTAACGCTCTTCTGCAATTAAATCATTTCTTGTTGTTTTCTTGCCCTCTTTACCTTGTTGTACGTGTTCACCTGCCCTTGTCCAGTAGAGGAGAAGGGGGTGGTACACAACAATATCTATAATTTCATTTAAAATATTTTAAGAGGTTTAAGCAAATATCTCCATTTTTATGTAAAGGAGCTAGAAAGTCTCAACATCACGTCTTACTACCCGTTCGGTGTATACGCTCATGCACTAATTACGCTAATGGTTTTAGGGATTATACCCTTCTCATCTACAACTTATTAGAGTAATTAGTGCATGGACGTATAAAACGAACGGGTAGTAAGGCGCAATAAAAAAAACCGCAACAAGAATATAATTTAAAATAATTGGTGACCTAAGAAGCAGATTCTGGGGTTTTTAGTATTTCTTGAATTATTATTATTATTATTATTATTATTAGCACCGCGTCTTACTACCCGTTCGGGTTATACGCTCTTACACTAATGTGTAATGGTAGGGTGATTGTGAGGTGAAATGGAGGACCTACAGTTTAACTTGGAATCCGAACCACGGAGGAGGCCTGGCATTCCCCACATTTGAAATAATATTAAAACCACTCCTTATTGTGTTGGTTAAACTAAGTGTAAGTGTTGTTTTTAATTAACAATAACATAACGCCACCAAACCCGATCATGGATAGAGCAGATATATAACAACAGAGCCAACGTTACCGGGACATCCAACAACGGTAAGAGGGATAGATACTTAGTCCCCCATGAAGAGCAGGGCGAAAGGTTATTCTAAGGTATCAGCAGGTGTTTAAAAGGACTCATGTCCTTCAGAATACACGCCAACACTTGCACCCTTTGTCGTCTTGAGGATACACTAAACAGCAGGTGTATAAAGGGACTCATGTCCTTCAGAATACACGCCAACACTTGCACCCTTTGTTGTCGTCTCGAGGATACACTAAATAAACCAAAGTTAAAATGTGTTGTATTAATACTGTTCATTGATCCCTCCACTCGAGAGCCCACATGCCAGGGAAGTAGGTCACGTCAAGCACCCAAGGTGGAGAAACTGATGTCGGCATCTTTTTGTATCACACTCACCCCCTGCCATCTTCATTTTCAATTAAAAAAAAAAAGGGCAGAGAGAACACAGTAGCTTGCTTAACAAAGTTAGGGCGCACGAGGGGGAGGGGGAGGGAAGCGAACGACTCTTTTAATTGGGTTTTTCATTTCGTTTTCTTTGTCTCTTGGGGTAACGAACTCGACCCCTTTTAGATGAGGTTAAAACGACGGAGACAAAATGGGGGAAAGGATAGGCGGACTCATTTGAAGTTTTTTTTTCTGTACTTCTGAAAATTAAATTGTACTTTGAATTCAAACCTTAGAACGCACACCAGTAAAAATATACAGAATGGCGGTATGTGAGTTCACATCATTTCCAAGATTATAATTTTACAGGTTTGTATTTAATGAAACAAATATTTCTAAAAATGGGAAAAGAAAAATAGTGTGAGAAATTGTATTAAATCAAATCACAATTTTATGTTGGGATTTAAAATTTTATGTAACTTATATTAATAAATTTAGGTTAGGATTATCATAATATATCCAGGTTTCAATAATAATGGGTTATTAGTAATCAAAATCATCATTAACTCTTTCCAAAATGTTTAGTAAAATGCTTCAATCTTATTTATTATTGCAAAATGAAAAAATAAAAATACATAAAAACATAATTTACAACGCATGTATAATTTCTATTTATTTAGATATGAGGAATGTCCCAATCTACCACACTTTTAATTAATATCATACATTATTACCATCATCTAGGAACATAGGCACAGATTTATGATAGTAAAATAACTGTAACTTTTCACTAATTGTAAGTTTGAAGATTTGAAGATCATTTTCATTGCGAACGAGTCCCTCGTAGTAAGGAAACTGGTGCCGATGGTGATGTGATATCACTAATTGTTGGCCAACATTGATTCATGAAGGTAGCCTGGTAAGTCAGTGTGTTACCTCTGATTAGTTTAGGTAAGTCAGTGTGTTACCTCTGATTAGTTTAGGTAAGTCAGTGTGCTACCACTGATTCATTGTTGGATTTGTTAATGTGTTTAAGCCTGTTAATATTTATTCAAGATGAATTAGCTAGTAACATTAATTAATCATCAATTAATAATCGACTTAAATGGTGAAGATAAGGCTATCGTCTTTTCTTACACTTAACCAATACAATTAAAATTAAGTTTAATATAACTATATATATATATATATATATATATATATATATATATATATATATATATATATATATATATATATATNAATACAAACATAAATAATTCACGCCCACTTATGCGGCTACTCTCTCCTTCTCTCTCTCTCTCACACACACATACATATACAAACACACACACACACACATACAATAGTTGCAAAGCAGTAGTAAAAATGTAATGTTAAGGAATAGTTTAGAATCTAAAGTTTTATACAACACAAAGTGATTTTACTCATATTAATATATATATATATATATATAAACACAATCACCAAATATAATAATTGCTTGTTAAGGAAGGAAAATGTTTCGCTAGAAACTCAATAATTAATTAACATAAGATTCAAATAAGAGCCCGAGAGGTTGGTTACTGCCCGGAGAATTGCAAGAAAGTCGAAATGTTTGCCAGATTGATAACAACCATTTGATCCTTGGCTTGTTACTGAAACCTTCTCAGCTAAATACAAACGTAAGATACCTAGCACTTCACACCCCGAGGAGAAACTGCTGTCTAGGGAGTACTGTACCATATCAAAAAGGCGGTTTAGTCGGCTTCAAGAATTTCCTCCATCATAGCGAGAAGTTTACAAAAATTCGATGCTATTAAATCGTAACGTTTCTAGTTTATTGTATTTTATTTGAGCAGCGCCGCATCATTAAAATTTAGGCACCGGAAGTTCTCTTTATTATCATTTTCTTTTATCCTCTTCTTCCGAACCATCGGCTTGTCCTGAATGGATCAATATTGGAAGGAGAGGAGCAGTTAGACATGGAGGGGGGGTAATACTCTCTCAGGTTTCATCTTAGCTTGTTTTGTCACACTGTTTGCTTGTTTGGTCAATATGTTTGCTTGTTTGGTCACACTGTTTGCTTTGCTGCGTTCCACTTGTTTGTTTGTTTGGTCACAGTATTTACTTTGCTGCGTTTCATTTGTTTACTTGTTTGGTCATACTGTTTGCTTTTCTGTGTTTCATTTGTTTGCTTGTTTGGTCATACTGTTTGCTTTGCTGTATTTAATTTGTTTGCTTGTTTGGTCAATTTGTTTGCTTGTTTGGTCAATTTGTTTGCTTGTTTGGTCAATTTGTTTGCTTGTTTGGTCAATTTGTTTGCTTGTTTGGTCACACTGTTTGCTTTACTGCGTTCCATTTGTCTGCTTGTTTGGTCATACTGTTTGCTTTGTGCGTTCCATTTGTTTGCTTGTTTGGTCAATATGTTTGCTTGTTTGGTCACACTGTTTGCCTTGCTGTGTTTCATTGCACCACGACCACAATAATGAAGACTTACACGACGGTATTTCACCTCAAATATTGAATATAAAAAATAAATAGGGGGAAATATTAACACTTGTATTTCTGTTTTCTGTAGATCTACCTTCCTCCATTTAAAAAATACTATGAACTTCATGTTAGTATTATTATGTCATGATCTTATTGTTGATAGTTTTAGAGATTTCTTATTGTATTTTAAGGTGAAACATCCCTTGCAAAAGTTAATAATTGATGATCAAGATAAAATAGAAAATAAATAAATACTATATTTAACTGTACATTATATTATAAAGAATAAATTGTTGTTAAAGCAGCTTAAGATGTCGATCTCGTCATATAATACTATTTCTAATTAAAAAAAATATATTGTCTCGATTTTCAATAGAATTCTTTGAATTATAGATTGAAATAATTTGATAAGAGATATAAAAGATTTACTGGGCACCATATAGAAAGAGATGGCCAGTTTTAAAAGTCAGTACAAATTTATTTTGTCCTAGATCACACACAAATAATATACCGTACCCAGATACTCAACCTCCAGATTGAATTGGTTGTGCTCGTTTTGCCAGCTTGAGTCCTTCACCACTAGGATCGCTGCGGTTAGTCCTATCATCACCCAGCAGTGACACTAGCGAAGCCCAGTGTTGAAGGACTCAAGCTGGCAAAACCCCCATTAGGTTGAGAGTCTGTTTCTATTAGTTGTTTGTGTCCTAGCTTCAAAGAATGTCCCTACCAAATTTAATCAAAATTGGTCCAATCATTTGACAGTTATAGTGGAACAAATATCCGAACAAATAGAAAGACGAAATCCCAACTTGTCAAGATAAAATATAATATCGCTACGCTTGACCAATTAGATTAATATTGTAACATAGGTTCAATGTTATTTCTAGAAAAGTAGGAGACACACATTTTAGTTAAAGCATCAATGCCAAATGTAGTGGACACATTTTTTACACGTTGCGGCCTCGGTTAAAGCAAAACTCTCGAATTTAATAGATGCAAATAAAGGAATAGTAGTCTTAAAACTTGGAAACCATCGCGTTGTGCCAGTGACATTGGCTATAAACAAGGGGTTATACTATATACCTTCAGCATAGGTTCACATTGAATGTGGTGACAGGCAGAACGGAGCTTCGTATAAATGTCTCCAAAACTAAGGTTATAGTTTTTGATAAGAGCAGACCAGAATATGATTGTCAGCTCAGTATAATTGGAACATTGTTGGACCCAGTGAATGTTTTTGTGTATCTGGACATAATGTTCTGTAAAAATAGAAGTATAAATGTTGAAATTGACAGACGGGTGAATGCATCTTGGAGAATAATTGGATGTATGTGAACTACTGCAAAGAATTAAGTAGTATCTAAAGAAGCAAATATGGTGGTATATAAATGAATGTTGACGCCGACATTGTCTATGGATGTGAAGCGTGGGTTTGTCATGAGGAACACAAGAGCAAGGGGAATGTGGTTGAAATGAGATATCTAAGAAACGTATGGGGGAAAACTCGTATGTGCAGAGTTAGTAATGAACGGATGCTGAAGGAGTGAGGTTTGAAAGGGTATCTAATAGGTCAATGTGAAAGATGCGTCTTACGCTGGTTTGGGCATGTTGAGAGGATGAGTGTGGAATGAATGACAAAGCAAATCTATGAAGGTAGAGTGTGTGGATCACAAGAAAAAAGTAGGCTATGTAAACTTGGCTATATTTTGTAGAAGAATGTGTGAAAAAGAGAACCATTAAGAGTTTTAAGAATAAAATACCATGTATGACTCAGTGAATGGAAGTAGTTGAAGCAAAGTAAATATTTAATAATAAAATAGCACGTATGACTCAGTGAATGGAAGTAGTTGAAGCAAAGTAAATATTTAAGAATAAGGAAATGTGAAGAAGATTATTGAGGATGGATTAAGTACTGAGTTGTTTTTTGAACTCTATGTACAGTTTCTTGCCTACAATGTAGGGGAAAGACTTGATTATAATTAATTATGTATGTATATGTGTGTATGTATGTATGTATGTATGTATGTATGTATGTATGTATGTATATGTGTGTATGTATGTTATGTATGTTATGTATGTTATGTATGGTATGTATGGTATGTATGGTATGTATGGTATGTATGGTATGTATGGAATGGAATGGAATGGAATGGTAATAAAAATATTTCGATTGTTTTGTAGTTCCCGAAACTGAACAGAATTTCACAAGTGTGTATATTTAGGCTCGAAATGCACATTCATATTTAAATGAAAATATATATATATATATATATATATATGATATTGAATGAAGACAATTGGCGACGATGGAGAATGTAACAACACCTTATCAATAATGCATACAAATTAACAATACTCTTTATTTGATATCGTCTCGGGCTAGACGGAGGGTAAAAAATACCTGCAGTATTGTAGCAGTGATATCTTGAGCTTGAAAACGATTTTTATAATTAAAAAATGAAATATGTATAATTTGTAATATTGACTTGTTTGTTAAACAACTATTTCAGAGAACCTAAAATGTACATTATACGAGGAAAGGGGAAAGTTCTCGATTGGTGACCAAGGACTAAGAGGTTGAGGTTCAAATCTGGTATGGTATTTCACACCCGATTTATCAATGTAATTTTACCCACCACTTTTCAAGCTTACGAGGTTGAATTTAAACCTCTTGGACTAAGTAATTAATAACTTTGATATAAGTGTAATATTATTAATAATAATGTTCTTTATATCTGAATTTTAGTAAACATTGAGTTTTCTGTCATTTTTATAAATTATTTCTACTTTATTGATTTGGTGGAGAAAAAATCTTACGTTTTTTTTCAATAAGCACATAAATAATATATCAACAATTTATTTGGTAACTATATAAATAAAACATTGGTCAATTTATCGTTTATCTACCGTTCCTGATGACTTTTCCTAGTGAAGAACATTTTAACAACTACCATTATTTTGATGGACTAAACAGCCAAGCTCTTGACTTTTGTTATTTACTGTTATAGCTGCATCTAAATAATATCATATTCTTCAAATTAAAAAATGACACCTGGACAAGTTAATCAAACCCGGGACCTTTGGCTTAGTACGCCATTGCATTCAGGAGTCATTCCGTGCTCAGCGTCATTCTTCCCTTATATCTTAAGGCAGAATGTGCAATGGACGTGTGGATATTTCCAGGTACATATGTGTGATCAGCCAAGGTCACGAACTATAAGATAACGCGGAAACCTTTGACTGGGTAAAGTTTTAAGGGTTCAATTCTCATCTCAAGTTGTCATATTTCAATTTAAAAAATAATAAAGGCCTATCATTATTTTGTTTTGAATATTCTTTCTATCAATTATTACTGATTTTATGTTCTCCAAGGTGACATATGTTAAATAGCGACCCATATTTAATACAGTATACTATAATATTTTTCTCCTAAATCGCCTTACTCCTTAGTTTCATTTTAGTAAACTTTATCAATTGGGCGCAGAGTAGTTATATGTTCCTCAGTGTATATATATATATATATGACCTACTATGTTTTCATAGTTCCATGAAGTAATATGGTGGCGCTACTGGTGACGGAGTTTGCCAGACAATATCTCAGCGGTATCAGTATTGCTTCACTGTATCAAAAAATTGAAAGGCGATGTTAAGTCTCCGCTAATTAATTAATATTTAGCACCGCGTCTTACTATCCGTTCGGGTTATACGCTTTAAGTACTAATTACTTTAATGGATTAGGAATTGGGAAGGTTGAATTAGAGGAAGTGAACCCGCATTTGCGTGGAGGAAGAGTGGAAAAGCATTTAGGAAAAACCACCCCCAGTTCACCCGACCGAGATTCGAGCCTCGATCTCCCCGTCCTCAGCAGTCGAGCTCCAACACGACAAGCGCGTTAGCCAACTACGCCACCGAGGCGGGTATAAGAGTCTGCTATTCTCTGAACATTGAGACACTGTTTCTTTCCATCGCATGCTAGTTTCGAAAATAAACATCGCAGAAATATAGTAGTATAAACCCTTAAAAGCAAACAATCGTTAAGAAGGATGATGCAGGTGAGAAGGAAACAGCGCTGCGCCATGTTGGACATAGTCAGGGAGAAGAAAAGCTCGTCTGGTTCTCGAAGGCAGATGAAACATTTCCCACGACGGGAAACTCGGGGAGTAGACGACAAAATAAACAAAACTTATTGGTGCTTTGCTTTGAAGAGCTTTAAGCTCATTCGACAGTAAATGTTTTATTTCACAATTGAAACTTGTGTTTAATTATAAGTTATATATAATGGTTCTGTTATTGCAAATCATTACAGTTCACAAGTTATAAGTAGTCAAACTTACCATTTCATGCTTTTTACGTTGGCTACCATCGTTAAGGTAAAGTAGTCAATGTACGGAGCTGAAATTGTGAACTCGTAAACTGTAATGATTTGAAATCATAGAATCATTATTCATAGTTTATAAACTTGTTAAAATGGTAAAATGACAGTTTTACTGTTAAATAACTTAAGAGATGAAGGAACACAGAGATATAATAAAATTTAAAATCAATACCGATAGTTTCGCTAAATGTGTAAATTATTTGTAAATTATTACGGTACTTTAGAACGAAATATCGCTGAACCAATATTTTACTATGTTTTGGGAAGTATTTGTCTGAAGTTGTGTAGCTTAAAAGGTAAATCTGCTTTAGTTTCAAGGTCAAAACCATAAAAAATAAGTGGAAGAGATTTATCATTTTGTTGATATAGTAATACAAATAGTATTAATTAATAGTAAGGTTAAATCTTCGTTTTTATTACTAAACTTATCTTTTAAATCTTGAGCTTTCTAAGTCATTCTTCACATATGATACAAACTTAAAATCCATACTGAAGAGAGAATCAATTAAATCTTAGATAAAAATGGAGAAGGAAATAAAAACGTAGATTTAACCTTACTATCAATTATTACTACTCCTTACCAAATAAACATGAACATTATTACAAATAGTATTATTTAAAATATTAATAATACAAAATATTGTATGCATTTTACAGTTAAGTTGTTGTTCTTTATTGCTTATAGAATTATTGGGGAATATTGGAAGTTGACAAACTAGTTACGCAAGTTTGCGATGAGAATTTTTTATCATTGTTGTCATTGCGGTTGATAATACGACCAGACGCCATTGAAAACCAGTAGTAAATCCCATTTATCATGTTTTATTATTTAGCTATTTTATATTTGTTTTAATTCAGTTTGCTCAGCACTTGATAAAACTTAGTTGTGCTTTACATGGCAATGCTAACTTTAGGTAAAATGCCATTGTGGTTTATTATCTACCACAATCTATATAGGACAGGACTGCATTCACAAATGGATTGTGATTAATTTTTGTCATTTCCATTTTCCATTAATTTTGTCCCGAAATTATTTATCAATTAAAGACCTCTCATTATACTAAAGGAAAGGTTTTAAGAGCTATTAATATTAATAATTTAAGATTTTTTTTCCAGGAAAAATAGTTTTGTCTTATAAAGGGTTTTAAAGGCTGAGAACATGAAAGCATCACTCTTACAAGCTGGATTACGACATTTGAATGGCTTCGTGTTTGAGTCCCGCTAAGTGACATTTTAGGTAATTATTCTGAATATTATAAGGCACTGTTTTGTAGAAATACTATAACTATGACTATACTATAACTATGACATTGTTCAAAGTGACACGCTTTTTCCTTGATGAATTCTCGGTGGTTGGCGGTGGTGTAATTGTTCAACATCAAATAAAGATAAGGAAACCTTTGCGCGTTTTCAGTTGTTGGTCCAAGGTTAGTCTTCTTCCTCTGGCTACTAACCCCCAACCCTTGGATTGAAAGCCAGGACATTTATATTGGCTCAAATTGGAAAGTATGCGGCTGTTCACACCATGTATGTATCAAGTTAAGGGGTGCTGTTACAAAAGGTTAAAGAAAATAAGAATTATTGTTTGGCTTGTTTAGCTGTGGAATTACAACACAAATAATATATCGTACGGAACTCCGCACGGACTTTCTCAATCCATTGTTTAAAAAAGGAGATATTTTCTCAAAACTCGTAATATATGTGAAACGAAATAATATACACTAGCAAACCCGATAAAAAAAAATTGCGTTATACTTACGTTAGACATTTTTTGACGCCCGGATTTAAACTTTATGATTTTATTTTAAAGAATAAAAGTCTTCACTAGTATGTTTGTACAAAAAAAAAAAGGATCGATATTGGGTCTACAAGCTTCAATATTTTATATTAAAATTTCGACTTCCGGTTAAAACTTTCGACATTTTATTAGGGGTTGCAAATCTTATGGCTACCTCATTTTTAATAAATTCCTCATTTATAAATTTATATCAATAAAAAAAGGTGAATATTAATCATTGAGTCTAAAATGATAGAGATAGATTATTGCTGTATAAGCATTTCGCCTAAGAGGTTAAAAAATATAATCTTTTTGAGAGACTTACTTATCTACTTACTCTATGGAATTAGAACATTATTGTGTTAAAATTAGAGTAGTATCTCTTTACAAATAAATCTCACAATATTGTATGAATATATTCACCAATATCTCAGACACCCTTGGTTTTATAAAGATATATTTCAAATTCAAGTCTTTTATTTTTAATAGTACAACAATTTTGCAATGATAAGTTATTTAGTATCTTAAATAGTTGGGAAGAGATGGAGATTTCCGGTTCAATAAAGTACCTTAAAAGTTATTTTCATAGGAAAATTAAAATAACCATTTTGTTTAAAATATCAATCAATGCCTATATACGAATTTTAGTCAAAATCGTTCGAGCCGATTTTTAGAAAATCGATTTTATCTTTCTTCGCCCTTTATTAAACCACTATTAATTTTAGGGTTAACCAGACAAACAGACAGTTGGCATTACAAAAAACACATTTTCGGGGGGGGG
>CABFVX010006937.1:0-14709 GCA_902151425.1 Timema shepardi
TGACGGAGATTGCTCCTCCACGTAACCTGTAGCTCTGAATATTACCTTCCTCATCCTTGGCTCGTTAGAGAAATTAGTAGGCGTACAGCCCAGACGGGTGGTAAGACTCGGAATAAAAGGAAAGCATTAAACCTCGACAAAGTGTATGTATAGGGAGAGGAGGGCTGTCCTAGGTTGAGTTAATAAGTTTTTGGCGGATATAGTTTAGGCCGAGAGCCGGTTATTGAGTTGTTTGTCCATCTCTCCGGTCCAATCATTCGACACTAGACCCATATGTAATCTCACTAGCGCTCTTCAAGCAGTTGAGCTGAGCAGACCAGTCACACGAATAGTGGAGTGGATAAGACACGATAGTACGGGGTTTAGTTCCCGACCATGTGCGCTGAAGATATTTTTTTTCATGTCATGATTTCCTAATCAACAAGCAAATGTTTTAGATGTTATTAATTAATCCTTCATTTACAGTGGTCCCTTAAATTAGAAGTCGTGATAGTAATGAAACTGATGCAGGCCCAAATCATTTTAAAATTTGATAAAGAGTCAAAACTCTCAATTATATTAATATGAGTTTTTAAAAAAAAGTAGAGCTTAAAATATTACGTTCGTATTATACAAAGTGACCAGATTTCTTACAATGGTTGATATCTCCCCTCCACTTGTCGATGTGTTTACAGATGGTGACAGCAACACGCGTGAAAAAACTGTTCATGTCACCTTCGAGGGTTGCAGTATTTACACACCCCTGCAGACAATACCGCCGGGTAGACCACAACAACATCTTGTCCAGGGAGAAAGACTAGAGCCACCAGCTTGGCACAACAATTTGGTTCACGAAAACGTACATGAAAAGAGAAGATAAATTTAGAAAAGGAGGATTTTCCGAGCACATAACTTTAGATTGATGAGAAGTGTAAATGAAAGCGTGCGTAGACTGGTAAAAGTGTTCTCTGTTGCCAAACATCGCTCCAGGATAGTTTCCCAAGGTCAGCCACGCGGCGGACCAAAATACTCCGCCCCTGTAACCATACTAATAATATCTCTGGTAGCTCGGGTGGTTCGCAGCCATTGAGATTGGTGCTGAGTACAAAGCAAGGAGGAAGATACTAATCAATTGCAGGAGCTGGTTAAGGTGTGAGACTGGGGGACGTCAGTTAAGACCTGTGTTTTTTGCACTTTTTAAAGCAAATCTTTTTTGGTGAAAATAAATAAAATATTTCTCTAGTATAAACAGAGAATTTAATTTTCTTCGCGTGGTTATATCAACAGTTGGCGAATATCTGGCATGAGCATAGCAGCATTAGACGATACACTTATTAAACGGAGAGAAATTCCAAGACACCCTTGACAGATATTCAACAATTGTTGAGGTCGCCAATTGAAGAAAGTTAAACTCTTATTTAAGTTCTCTACTAGAGAATTATTTTATCGATTTTGACAAAAAAAAGTTTGTATATAAAATATAAAAAAATACTACCTTTAACTGGTGTTCACCACACCTCCACGACAAAGCTACCCCTAGATTATGAACATGCGTGTAAAGGGAGCGACTAGTGAGTTACACACTTCAACTTCAAGGGAATAAGGTCATACTCATCCGCACAGGAATTGCGTTTGTTTGGCCGTTGACGCTTCTCAGAGGGTATAATACTGTTTGCCAAATTGTTTTTATATTCTTTAAATTCCTATTGATTAACTCAACTGTACCAGATCACCTGGGTTATAATCTTAATCTGCCCTGTCGGACCTCGATCAGTGTAGTTTATTAATTGAACCTATTTTTAAATAATTTTACGTAAGTTCCGTATGTGCGACTGATTGATCTAGTTACGAGATTTAGGACTTGTTCTTGGATCGTTAACAGATGAAGGCATGATAAAAGGTTGTCAAAAAGATAGAAAGGCGCAAGTTCTTAGAAATGACGGAGGGATATATCAACAAGTCCCGTAACATAAATCCAAGAAACTGATAAAAAGCGTTGTGCGACCGTTGCATGGGAAATATTTCCCAAATTTCACAAATATATTTAAAAGCTCTTTATTTTATGTATTCATCTCTTGGAATAACTTCAACGCAAGGCACTTTAATAGATATTGGTATGACTGATTACAAGAATATCGTTGGCTATAAAAAAAAGAGTCCAAATATATGACAAATTAGTATAGATAAGAATAAAATAAACAGAAAATATTAACAAGTGACGTATTTGATTTTTAAGTTTTTTATTATACTGATAGTAGACTAATTAGATCAATTGTCTATCGTGAGTTATCATCGTACAAATTTAGCTAGCTTTGTTTTTTGATAAGCGGGATTGAGCTCGTACAATGTATTTATGTTAAGGGTGCTACATCATGGGAGGGCACTTAGAAGCGTTGCAGACGTTTAGATATCCCGCATTATTTAAAAAGTTAATTGATATTTTTAACATAATTTTCTCCAAAATGTAGAAGAAAGTTTAAATATATTAAGTCAAAAGTGTTTAAAGAAAGGGATGATATCCTACATAAAACCCCATTAAGGAATCCCACATTATCTTAAATATGTTCTGTTGTGACCCTATCTAAACATTACTTTGATAGGGGAGGGCTAGATCTATGTTTAGAACCTCAGAAGTACAAGTTTTCGCGTAAAACGTCAATGTTTTTTTTTTTTAAACTTTGAACTAAATTTTAACTTTTCAACTGGTCAGAAGCTTGCTGATAATTTTCGCCTACATTTTAAAATATCAAACAACTTGTTAAATAATGCGGGATTTTTAAAGGCCAGCAAAGTTTTCAGTGCTCTACTATGTAATGCCTATCCTTATATAACTTATTCGCCTCGAATTCGAGGATTATGTTGCGAGCTTCATTCTTCAGAGTTATGAAAGGTAAAAATGTGTATCAATTCAAGAAATATCCTTAATTACTACACTGCCATTGGTTTTTAATAATGTTTCGACACAATATATAAAAAACAAACATGTTTTGAAGGATATACAGGAAAGAGCTGGTATGTTTAACACCCGCAGCTCCAAAGCGAACACGACACTTGACCTTGCACGTAGGCTTGTTAACAAATCACTGTGGTGAGGTTCTCCAACTAAACAGTGGTATTAGCAATATTAATAGCCCGGTTGGATTGCTACCACTCTGGTAGTGGTTTGCACTGGCTACCGCTTATAAAATAAATATAGAGCCGGTACTCGTTTGACTTGGAAACTTTAATTTTCTAACATATCGATTATTATTTTCTATTAGTTTTGGAAGTTTTGAATTTCGTCCCCTAACCCCCACCCTTTCTTCGTCCCCTTTTTTCTAACGGACCCTTAGAAATTTCATACTTATATATTTATATGGCTATTTAGAGTTCATCTTTGTACCTGTTTGCCAAATTTTTATTTTCCCAAACCCCCATTTTAAAAGATTTTTCTGGTTTTATGGGGAAATAGGTTACCTCTACTTTCCCGCCAATTTATAGCTTTCCATCTCGTCCCACAAATACGTTCATATATATATATATATATAATTTAGAGACAAATAATATTTTTACAAATATCTGGAACCGTGGGCGTACTTGACCTTAACTCGGGCAGACGGTGTCTTTATAACAATATTTGTATAAGTGGGAAAAAGGGTGAGGGTACACAGATACATTAAGTTCGCTAATAGAATAGGAATGAGGTAGAATTTGAGAGAAAATGTGCATGCATTAACGTCTAGGCAAAGTGGGAAAACCTTAAGGAAAAAAAAACCCTGAAACATATATGGGTTCCGGGATTGTTTTGAAAAATGAAGTATAAATAACATATATAATTTATGAAATACCTAGGCCCTTATTATATAATATCTGCATTAAGTCCAATACATATAAATTCAATGTTTAAAAAACTATAAACTCATGGCACACATACTGAAAACCATTAGGCCTACACAGAACCAACGTACCGTAATAAAAATACACACTTTTTAACTAAATTTAAGTCCCTCATCTTATTTTAAGATTCGGATGGACACCTAATATATAAAAACGATAAATTTGTATAGCCTTTTTCTCAAAAACTATACATAATATCAACATGCGTGTTTTTTCTTGCATTCTATTTAACTTGTAAATTTAATATGAACTATATTTATAAAAAAAATGTTACAAGTTAACATTTACTTTGTTACATTAAGACATAAATTTGAAGTTCATCATATTGTTATAGAGAATAAGATATATCATACACGATGAATATTTATAATCGTGATTTGAACAAAATTTAGTATTTTTAAATTAAATCAAACCTAAACTGTTGAGAAAGTTCAGCAGTTTCCCGCTAGATGGGTCTGCTATCCGAACCACCTCTTTCTCTCCTCCCCAACCCTTTCTCTTGTTTCCTATTCTAGTTAAACATAAGCTACCGCGGACTTTTTTAAGCAACACCTCAGCAGGAAGATTCCTATATACCATTTTCGTGAGTCGTGACCAAGCCAAATGGCCTAAGTTGTAGACCATTTATAAGAAATACACTTACAAAAATAAACTACTTAAAGATTTAAAAAAATAACTTTATTACAATAGGATTATTTTTATAATTATGGTTTCTGTTTCAACGTTATATCTTTAAAACTGAGCGGAGTTGTCAATCCAACAGGTTTTTACTCTCCGTTTCGGTTCATTACGATAGATATGGGTATCCAAGGTATCATTTTTATCTTTAGTCATTGCAAAATTCTATTTATTCGGATTAATGGACTCACAGTTCATAATTAAAGTCACTGAATCAACAGATTTGACTAATGGATATGATACGTAGTTTTTTTTAAGAGTAGCAATTTGGGATGTAATAAAATCATTTTGCAGGGTAGAGCAGAGTCCAATCTATATAAAAACGACCTTGTAGAAAGTATCATTATTCTTAGAGCCAAAATTGATAGCTATATAGTTTTTTAAGCGTCTTAGTAGCCGTTTGGGTTATACGCCTATATACTTATTACGCTGTGCACCAAGGGTGAAAAGGTTGAATTTAGAGGCAGTATGCCCACATTTGCATGGAGGTAAAGTGGAAACCATTGACATGACAATGATTGAGGAAAGACCCCCTTCAATACAGCCAACTGGGATCGAACCACAATCTACACGTCATCGGTAGTCTAGTATAGTGCTAGAGTAGCGCCTTGGACCACGCAGCCACCGGAATAAATCCCCATTTTGAATGAACGGGCCTTCTGAAAGGAGTAATACTGCTATATTGGATGTGAACAATCGCCATATTGGAGTATTAGAACAACGGTTATGGTTGTAAAGAGCTAGCCTTATGTGATATTGGGTTTAGTAAATGGAAACAGTCGTTTATCATTACCAAAATCGAGGAGGTCGGGGCAAAAATATCGTAACTTTCATTTTATGAAAAAATGTGTCAGAAATTATTTCTGGTATCTTACCTATTGAATTATTAATTATTTTTATAGTTCCTCAATACCTTGATAGTAACTGATTTCGACGAATGTTAGCTAAATTTCACGATTTTATAGACTCTCAAAGAGTGAATACATCCCATCAATATCTATGAAGGTTATCATGTGTTTGTGCCCCCTCACCACCCCACACCTATCAATTGGCTATAGGCTGTATGTAGGTCTAATATGTAATTTTCAAGTAGATCGCAAGGATTGTGCAGCTACCTAGCTGGGCGTATCATTCCAGTTTGACCTTTGACATTTGACCTCGATGTGGAGAGTGTGTGTATTATGATGATTAGGCAATGTTGTTGTCACTCTCTGATTGGTTGTTACGTAATGTTGTGTCGCTCTCTGATTGGTTTTACTCCTCCTCTTGTCCCCCTTTCCAGTGTTCCAAACTTGTTTATTCTTGTCCAAACTTGTTTTTTAATTTGTGCTCATTGGTTATTTATTAATGCGCATTGCTTTTTTCATGTGTGCTCAATGGTTGTGTATGCTCATTGGTTAATTATTCAGTGGTCTTTTTTATGTATGGGTAGGATTGGGACGGGGCGAGGTTTTTTTTATTTATTGGCATGCAGTCCACGGCGCCGGGCGCTCCACCCACGGCACTGGGAGCATCTTCTCTGCCCGGCCGCTTAGCGAAGAGAGTGACCACCGAGCAGCTGACAACGTATCACGGCCGTAAGCCCCTTTTCACTTTGCACTAACTTCCCCTAACCCCACGAACGAACTAAGTTACACTGACTGCTCCCTCGCTCTGTTGGACTGCCTTTCACTTTACCCCCTCCCATCACTTCGTCGTACCCCTCTCTTTGTGAGGTCAGTGGGGGTAATCAGATGTTGCAAGAGTAATTTTATACAAATTTTGAAAGAGGGTGGAAACGGCTCTGTTGAGTCATGAACCCCAAGGGCGCTTGGTGCATCGGTCGTGACCTTCTGAAGGTCGCTGGTTCAGATGTGCTTTCCCCCAGCCCCCGAGGCCACTTAGCACAACGGCCGTGACCTTCTGACGGCCGAAGGTCAAATATGCTTTCTAAATGCCCACTCTGGGACCAAGGATTCGATTTTCCTCCACCGGGAGCCTACATTTAAATGGCATGCACACCAGGATTCGAACCTCGATATCTTTAGCAAAGCTAATGTCTGTTAAAACGGCCGGACTTCCTGCACCCCCCACCATTTTACCGGTCGACCAAGTAGAATGTGTACCCGCAATTGCTTCAAATATCGATCACACAGTCACCGGCCGTCTAGTGACGTCTTAGACCATGCGACCATCGATTCAAGTATAAAATGCATTGTGACGGTAGATTGCTACCTAAGGATCGGCCTCATTACGCACACACGACAGAGATTTGAACTAGGCTCTTCAGACAAGCGTGAGATAAGAGCTGATTTCAAAAAGGCTAAATGTGTAACAGCATTTACCAGGGTTTGAAATGTGAAGTAATTAGCGTTTGTTACCCTCTAAGGGACTTGAACCCTTACTTACTTATGTCACAGGGCGAGATGTGTATCCATATTTTTGCGGACAGGGATTAAAACTAAGCTCTTCAGGCAAGCTTGAAATAAAAGCTTATTTTACTAAGCAAAATGTGTAACATCATTTGCCAGGGCTTGAAATGTGAAGTTATTAGCATTTGTTGCCCCCTAAGGGACTTGCCTTCTTATGTCACAGGGCGAGATGTGTACCCACATTTGCGCGTCATTGACAACTGAACACTAGGGGGGAATTGAACCCTCCAACACCATCTGGATATCTTTGCCCGAATGAGAGCGACAGAATAATAAAGTTAGTGATGTAGCATCATTTGCGCTGGGTTAAACTGTGAAAACGGCCAAAGCTATTATTTATGCTTACTCCTGCTATATATCGACACCTGGATACGGGATTCGAACCCGGGACTTTCGGGTTTGTATTTATGTAAGTAATTAGCGTTTGTCGACCTTGCAGGGACTCGAACGCCTACCTCCTTCCGTCACAGGGCGAGATGTGTACCCGCATTTGCACGGTAGGAAAAAATAGACACGACCTACGCCCCTTCAATGATCCCTCTAGCCAGCACCGGAGAAAGACGTCCATCTTCGGAGGGAGAACTAGCGCTAATGCGGAATAGCTGTAAATATCTTGGGCGCGTGCAATCACCGATGCAGAAATCATATATTGACCAATAAGAAGCCGCCACCTTTAAATGCGGCACACCCCAATGAAGCGACTATAAATAGACCTTGATATCATTACATTAGGTAATTATAATTAATAATTGCGGCTAGTAAACATCATGAGTTTCAATGCGCTGGAAAATTGGCTAAATTCAGGTATGTTTTAAAATGTTTTGTTTGTTTTAGTAGTAACTATTTTATTTATTACCTCTTTGGTGTAAAGCGGCATTTGTTCCTTTGGCAGACTTTCAAGAAAACCCACCCCCTCCACCTGCAGCGTCAGTAGCGCCGGGTAGCCCGGACCCTTTAGAGCTTTTTAGCGAGGACGGAATTTGCCTGGCGGATGACGACTGGTCCATATATAATTAGCATCCTGCTATAGATTTGAGCGTAATTGGGGAGTGTTTTTTTCTCACGGTAGTAATTAATAAATATTTATTTAATTTCAGACTACTGGGATCCATATGGGTTGGATGCAGCCTGAGAACACGTGGCGCCTGCAGAGGGTTTAGCAACGTGTGTGCGGGCACCACCTCTTGAAAGCGGCGCAGCGATGGGCCCTGTACCAACGCACCTCCTAGAAGAGATCGGTGCTCTGCACGGCGCCACCATCGTCCTCACGTCGCCGTCAGCCTTCAGCCCCCAGGACCTTACCGACGATAGCGGAAATTTGTTCCTGGAAGTTTGAGGAGAATTGGACGTGATAGACCGGCTGATATGTAAGTTTGCCATTATATAATTTAGCCCCGTCTACAAGTAGCTATACTATAGCCACTAGGTTGGAAATAGACAGCTTATTACACAAGAATTATCTACGTCCTTTCTTCCCCCAAACCACCGTTGTTTTGCTGGCATACCAAAACCTTTTGTCAGCTGACCGTTTCGAGAATATTAACTCATATTCGTGGTATAGAAGGTTATTATTACAAACAAGAACGTAGAGAAAAAATTATAACTGGCGCTTTAGTCGTTTTTGCAAGGTGTTGGATCAAATTCAACCGCCACCTTAGCGCATTCGATAGCATGTCTGTATAATAAACTATTGGTCCCGGGTTCAATACTCGACACAGCTAAAATGTGTCGGTCTGATAAATTAACAGACAGCGAACTTGATTTGTGGATGTCCTAGTCTTTAAGTTATTCGAATTATGAATAAAAAGTGAACCGAGCTTTAGGCTGGAAAACAGTAACGGATTTAAATTAAATTATGATATTTAGTAAAAAATTGTTTATTTAATTCTAAAGCAAAATTATTTCTACCAAAAGAAAACTTAATTCTGACCAATAAAAATTACCATTCTAACAACAATATTTATTTTTACCAATCTGTGTTATGACAGGTTTTCCCTCAATACCTTATTTAAAGCTAGATTTTCTCAATCAATAGCGTGGTGTCGTAAACTTGGTTACTTATCGAAATAACAGATGGCATTGCAAGTCACTTTAGAGTCGAAAACATTTTGCAGGTAAACTTGGTTACTTAGCGAAATGAAATTTCAATTTAGAGCCGAAAAAAATGTTTGCGCTTTGCTGTCAATTATATGGTTTTAAATATATAATGGCATAATAATTAACCGGGTACGTTATATTGTTGCTTTAGCCGATTATTAAAAAGAGAAAAAACTATATATTTGTTTTGTTGTTGATCAATGGATCCCGGGTTCGATTCCCTGGCAGGGGTTTAAATGAAGGTTTAACCTTTCTTAGTGATAAATTAGCTGCCCTGGACTGTATTTTGTACATATTCTAGGGTTCATGTGTATTTATTACACACACTTTGCGAATGGTGGTATCAGTTAAAGCAATTATGATTAGGAAAAATTTTGACATATTATATTAATACCGCGAGTAGATTGAAATTGAAAAGTTTCATATATTTTGTGGTGTCATTTTAAATAGAAAAAAATACGCGGTAGTCTTAATGGAGCGATTTTCAACCTTGTCAATCAACGGCAAACTAAACAAGACCTTAAATTGCGATTTCAACATTAAAAAAACTAGTATTAAGATTGTGTTCAAGTACACTAGCTAGAGTTTCAATAACCGTGCTATTTTCAAAAATAATGTTGATCGTGGATCTAAAAATATCTTATTTTATTAAAAAAAAATTCTCTCTCTTCTTTTTTAGCTTCCTTCAAACACCCTTCGTGGCACACCGGTTGAAAAACGCGTTTTTAGCTCATTATAAAATTAATAAGAATTAAAGGGTGCATTAACATGTGTGTCAATTTTGTGCAGAGATACACTTTTGAATGATGGAATGACTAATAGTGTCAAGGTTTTTGTGTTCTTTATTGAAAAGATGTATCTTAGTTTGTAATATAAATTTTTGATTGGCTTTGTACAAATGAATGAATGTCTTATAATTGAAGATCAAGGATAATCTTTGATGATTACTCTAAACTCTAAAGCATCTCCCATTAGCGCAAGAACCAAAACAATTTCTACTGATGTTATTTTCTTTAAAAGACCGCATTCATATACTTATATTATACTTATGTAGTTCATTTGTTTTGTTGCCATATTGTATCTCTAGATTTAGGAATAATAGAATGCAATATTATAATGTGCTTTGTTTTCTTTCTACACAAATTTCTATTTACAAAGCTTCACTTAATGGAAATATGTAATAATATTGGTCTAATTAACTCTAAATTATGTAAAAAGTCATTGGTGGAGGTAATTTTTATTTAAAGTAATATAGTTAGGTGTATCCTTTTAAGATTCATCCATGAAGAAATACGCGCGTCTCAGAAATAATGTGAAAAGGATTACACCTTTAAAATATATTTTTTATACCATCTTTCCTGTTAAAAGAACAACTGCGCCATTTCCTGTTAAAAGAAACAACTACGTAGTCTTTGCTGAAGACGTCAATTCTCTATACCAATAAGAAGCTAGCCTTCACAACACCTGTCGCCAGGACTCTTTCTATTGGTTAGATTTTACACTGTTGGCGAGGGGAGAAACATGCAAGGGGTATGTCATATATAAACCGTTGTGCGTATGTTTAAGGCATCTCCCGCCCACGCACAAGTTACACAAGCACACACCATACGGGATCCAAACATCTACACCGGGATCTCCGCCCACGCACAAGCCACATACTGGCGGTCAGTTTAACACAGTATAAAATAACTTACATTAATATCACAAGTGTGCAGTGATATAAAACATTTAATTGGAATATGTATAAGTAATTAACAGGTGTCATTTAAATAAACCGTGTGTGAACAAATTAGTGCTCGAACACAGAGCCATAGACAGTTGGTTAAAAGGTATATTTTCCGTACAGTGATGATAGGCGCTCGATCACGGAGCTATAGACAACCTATACATCATCAAAGCATTATTATATCAGGGAATTAATCCGTAGTGTTTCAATCGACGCCCAAAGCGGGGCGATTGATTCAATATTCTTACAAATATAAAAATTAAAAGTAGTGCCATGTGACAACCAAAAACTTATCTTCGACTTAAGCTTTGATTCGAATGTTTCAAGATTCGCGCATTTAAGAGCGAAGACCTACACCCCTAAGTTGAGAATACAAGTGAAGTGGAAGGCGAAATAGACGTTTAAAACTTTAATATGAGTGTTTCTAACACGGTTAAGGTCATTCGAGAATAACAATTGTATTGCACAATATTACCAAGCATATGATTAATTATAAGTTATAAATAGTGATTCAATGATTTCTAAGTTCACGAGTTACAAGGGGTCAAACTTACTATTTTATGAGGTAGTTAATAATAAATTAATATAAGAGTCTTAAATGTGTAAGTAGACATTCATAATGAGGTGGATAAAATTAATAATATATGATATATTATATAATTATTATTTATACTAATAATATTAATTTAAATATTTCTTGAGGCCTACATATTTATAAAATTATTAATATTAATAAATAATTCATTCTGTAGGGCCTGCACATCATATGAATGTCTAGTAATACTAAATTTCAGCCCCATACATTATTTACTTTACCTTAATGGGAAACATGCACGTTATAAATTGGTCATGGGCCGAATTGAGTTCCAAATTAGTAAGTATGATTTAAAAAAACCTCCAAGAAACCCTTCCCCTCCTAAGGCACTGAAATATTTTCCTCTCAAGAACTCACTTGGTAGTAAGTCTTCCCAGAGTTAAGACCTGTGTTAATCATCCGTTCAAAAGCAGCCACGCAATGAAAGAATAGATACTTGATTGAGTCCTTTTAACACACTAGATTAGCCACAAATTATTATATTCTGTGAAGCAGTAAACGCCGGTCTGAAAGTGGGTTGGGGAAAGAGATAAATGAATCGTTCTGACAAGGATAGCACACTTGACACTAAAGGTAATAGAAGCCCGTTTGTAAAAATTAAACAAAAATATAGGGAGGAAAGAGTTTAAATTCCAGCAGGGAACACTTTATGTATGTTTTAAAGGTTTTGAAAGCTATTAACATAAAGATTAATAATATATTTTATATTAATAAGCTGCTAACGATATCCAAACTGACCTGTTGGCAGAAACGAGTACACTATAGTAGAGTTAGCTCTACCGATAATTAATATTAGTTAAAATTATATTGTTAAGGTAATGAAAATTAACTTTATTTTATTAGTTTTTGAAAACTTTGAGAAGAGCCACTTCCCGTTTTCTAGTCCTTTATTTTTACATTTAAGCATGTTCTTCATTGCGGTTGGGAGGCGGGGCGCTTACATCAGCCACCCCAATTTCAATCTGCCACCACACTGATAAGTAGTTAATTCTTCTAGTCTTGGTAATTTTAAAAACCCTCATCTCACCAGCTCCCACTTACAAAAAATAAAATATTTAATACCAATGTCATTTAGATTGTACCCTCTACATTTCTGGCCCATTTAATTTTCTACGTTCCTATAGCAGGATTTTACTATTTCTTCCGGAATTACATTTTAAACTTTAAAATGTTCAGACTTAATGTTTATTTGGAATAATCAGTTCTTTACCACAGATAAATATAGTAATTTTTGACAGTTTGACCCCTCCCTCACTCTTAATCTCTCCAGTCATTTCTCCAATTATTTCTTTTTTTATTTTGTTATCTGGAGGAGTCATTTAATCTGCTTACCAAATTTAAATTTTCTACCACACTTATAAGTGATTTTCATACACTTTCCCGTTTTCTCTCTCTTATATCCCGGAGTCCCATATAAAATTTAGGAATTCTTCTGGTTATTTTACGTGGTCTCTTTATCTTCCTTCCAAATTAAAGTTTCCTACCACATTGAGAATAGACTGTTTCTATTATTTTTTGAAATCGAAGCCCCTTTACACCCATTTCAAATTTTACGAAATTATTGGTTATCTGGACATTTTCTCTACATGTCCACCAGATTTTAATTTTATACCTCATTTTTCCAAGGTTTTTTTCCTAATTCTATTCCCCCTCTACCCAATTCGTAGAACCCTATTTTGAAATTTCCCATTTTTAATCTTTTCTGGTTATAAGAGATAGTGCCCCTATCTTTCCGCCAAATTTCAGCTGCCCCTAGAAGATATTTAGAGTGTGGTCCTCCATCGCCTTGTTTCCCGGATCAACGACCACCCTGATATAGCATTAAATCAACAAAGAGAGAACGTATTGTGTGTCATTTTTGTATTTAGTCCAAAGTTTTAGGAAGCTACATACAGTCTGGTACAGCGGGACGGTATTTGCCCTAGATCCTGGTTATGTAAGGCTGACTGACCAGTGTCTTGAGATGACATGAGCCTTTCTTCCACTAGAGATGCTAACAAACTATCTGTAAAAGGAACTGCACCCCTTTTGACACTCCACTCCTGCGTAGATGTTTGATAAACGCTAGAATTCCAGATTTTAATTTGAAACTTGATACGAACCTTCGGTATATCCTCCCTCTAGAGACATGTAGACTTAGTTCCTCATATTCACAGTCATTGTACTTCTTTTTCTTTGTCCTCTTACAGGGTTGCCACTATGTTCTTATTACCAAATTCCCTGTGTTTTCCAGGTTTTCCAGAGGAAATTTTAATTTTTCCAGACACCTAATAGATATTATAAATATAATTATAGAGGCATTTAGTTTTGTTTTAAAGAAAATTTTAAAATGAAGAGTGGTAGTTGTCATTGGAATCATGTTTTATTGTGCAAGAGAAACACATATTTAAGAATTATTTGGAAAAAGGATGAGAAATTAATGAAAAAATTTCTAGAAGGAAAAATTGGTTATATTTTCTGTCTACCCTAAATGAAATGAAAAAAAAAAGGAAATGCCAAAAATACGATTTTGAGTTTAAATGTGGTATCTATTTTTTTTATAAGAATGTATTACTTTGTTTAGAAAACATGTTAACCAATCTTAATTATTGCTTATGTACTAAGGAGTAAACTTTATTAGCGGGGGTGAGTGGAGGAAGCCGAAAAGGCGCGGCATTTGCCGAACGAAAACGAGTCGTCTCAGTTGCACTCAGGACTTATCTCAAGCTGATGAGGTGCCGGTAAGCATAGTCATAATATGAGACGTGTTCCAATCAGACTGCCCAGTTCTCCAGTTACAAATTTTAGTCTATATTATTCCTACTAGTTTAAGCTTGCAAGCACTGTATTGCCCAATTTCACTAACAAATTCCAGTAAATTCTAGCTTTTTGGTGAAATTCCCTGTGTTTTCCCGGTTTTTTCCAGAAACAAAAAAATTCCCTGTCTTTTCCCGGTTTTCCCTGTTTTCCAGGTGCGTGGCAACCCTGTCTTAAGTCAACAGCTCGAAGGTTGGTTTAGTGGGATTCCTATCCATCCATTGATCAAGCCAAGTGGCTGGTTAGGGCTGCCTGCACCATCTGGTCAACATCTAGTGTACTAGGGGAGTTCAGAAAAGGTAGAGGTTCCCCGTTCCCTATCACACTGAATTTATATGAGCGAGTGGAAAAGTCTAGCAATTTTGGCGGGAAAGGTATTCCAATGCACCTGCCAGCTTCTTTTGCATGCCAAAATCAACAGTGGACCACCCGACCTACCCCCCGAAGGAAGTTGTGCTACGGATTTTTATCACTCAAGGAAAATCCATCGACCTCGTCTGGGTTTGAACCCACGAATATCGGG
Source organism: Timema shepardi (assembly GCA_902151425.1). Taxonomy (NCBI): domain Eukaryota; kingdom Metazoa; phylum Arthropoda; class Insecta; order Phasmatodea; family Timematidae; genus Timema; species Timema shepardi. The sequence continues at coordinate 14,682 of CABFVX010006937.1, forward strand.
TCCTGAGGCGAGCAGTTTACCCCAAGAC
>CABFVX010006937.1:24842-35387 GCA_902151425.1 Timema shepardi
GGACTGGCACGCTCTCATTGTTTACCCTGTTCTCTCTGTCTCACTCCTTGTCTAGCAGTGGGACTGGCACGCTCTCATTGTTTACCCTGTTCTCTCTGTCTCCCTCCTTGTCTAACAGGTCGGCATTGGGCTTCTCACTTTATTGGGGGAATGAAGTGGCCAGGGGGGAGGACGGGGACACGTCTGGAAGGGTCTGGGTCCTTTTAATCCTGGCCTAGTATTCTAGAAGTGGAGGATTCTAGACCCTTAGCTGGCACCACCCCTATATATACACGCTAGAGAAAGCCAGAGGTGCTCAGTTCTTGGTTCTCAACCGGTGAGTCCGAGAGTGGACCAGCGTGTCCGTTGTTTGTGTGGCGCGTGCCGTTGTGGTGTATGTGGCACTGGGACCTGTTGCGTGGTGCCGTGAGTGTATTTAACATTGAAAGTGGTTTGTGTTGTGGGCGTGCGTTTTGGGAAACTGATATTTGAATGTTTGATTATTTATTCAGCGTTTTTGTTAACAATTTGTTTACTTGATTTTATGTAATTCTATTTTATGTTTTGAATTGTGTATTGATTTACAAACAATTGCCTATATTACCTGTGTCAGTGAACTGTTTAGTTATAATTAATCCAGTGTAATTTTATTGTATGTTTTTTTCATTTGTTTATTAATTTAAAGACAATTACTTGTATTACGTATGTCCTTATTGGTTTTTTAATTTACATAATTACTTTGACTACCTAATTTGTTGAATTGTTTAACTGTATATTTATTCTATGAATGTTTTTAGTGGCGTTTTAAATAATCAAAAACTTGGATGATCTGCGAGTATTTTAATTCATGTTTAACCTGCAACATACCCCAATATCCTCAAAAGAGCTCGTGGTTCACACGTTCATATGTGAACGGCCCGTGACCCTCCCAGGTCACGTGCGCCCTACGTTACAGTATATTGTTGGAGCACGAAACTTTTTTTATATATATAGTGTACGTTATAGTTTAATATCGACCGCTTCTGTGGTTTAGTGGTCAGAGTTCATGGCTACAGATTCAGTGGTGCCAGGTTCGATCCCCGGTACTTCCATATCTGTATTGATCTGGAACGGGGTCAGCTCAGCCTTGAGAGGACAAATGAGAAAATAAGTAGCAGCTCCGTTCTATAAAAATGAGATTAACGGCCGAGGGTTCGTTAAGGTGACCACACACCCTCTATCCGAGAGTTAACACAATCTTCGCTCTCAGGGGGCAGCTACTCGGTCGGTATAACAAGATTGTAGGCTTGTGCGATTAAGTTTTTTATAGTTTCATATTTGTTTAATGTCCAAGAGCTATGACGTTTTCGCTGATTGCACCCAACTCTCAAGTTTAAGGCGGATAAGATTATTTTGTTAATCATATTCACATAGAAATAAAATTAATGTTATTTTTAGCTATGTTTAGCTAGACTGGGTATTTAAAAAACATACTCGTTATAAAAATAAGTTGTTATATCGATGTTTTCCAAAGCCTCTAGCACTGCCGTAGTGGAGTGTTGTTACTGGCCTTGTGAACTAAAATATAATACTGTACAGAGTGGGGCCAGTGTGTTGACCATATTTTGTCTTAAAATGTATTTTAGTTCATTCAGAAATCAAAAACAAAATTGTAAATTGTGTAAAAGATATAGTGTGCAGTTCAATGTGCTCTAATTTTCATAGAAGGTTCCTTAATTCTCAACTAGATAAGTGACTTTTTATCGACTCAGAAATGTCGATCCCACCAATTTAGCTTCCATGGGTTGTAAAGCAGGAATTTCCGGAGACTTCAACCAATACTAGGGTGGCAGCTATGTGCTTTATTGTGAACCAATACTAGGGTGGCAGCTATGTGCTTTATTGTGAACCAATACTAGGGTGGCAGCTATGTGCTTTATTGTGAACCAATAAAAATACTTTGGGATAAATGAATGAATATGAAGTGAGCGTATTCTGAAAGTTGTATTTTATGTAAATAATTATTATAGTATAGAACTTTGGATAGCTGATCCACCAATTTTATTCGCGATACAAACATGTTCTGTCGATGAAGAAACTGCGGGCATCATTAAGACACAGGGGAGAGGCCAGTGAGCAATATGGAATTATCTTTACAATCTATTGTGTTTTTAACAAATCAATATAATTATACATATAATAATACACAAAACTTTAGTATTATTTTGTTAGGAAGAATAGTATCTTGTTACCTGCTTTGGTGGCCGTATGGTCTAAGGCATCACTCTCACACTAGTCATGACTGCTGATGACCAGGAGATCGGGGTTAGAACCCCGGTCGGGTAAACTGAGGACGGTTTTCACTCTCTTTCCACGCAAATGCAGGTGCACTTCCTTTAAATTCAAACTTTCTCATCCTTAACCCATCAGATTAATTAGTACATAATACGTATAACCTGAATAGGTAGTAAAACGCGATGCTAAAAAAGTACCTGTTATTTACTAAAATTACTAAAATAATGTTAATATATTCATACGCCAAGTCATGTGCTCTGCAGCTGTCGGTGTTGATAGATGTTACCACTACCTATAAAATAACACTAATAATACAGTAAAATGGTATCAATATTGGACATGTGTATGTATTTTCTAGACTGTTCTTCCAACCAAAATGACACACAGTATAGTTTTGTTTTTTGACGCCCTAGAACTAAAATTGCTCTCGGTCAATGTTCAATCCCCGGTGCTGCTCAGTAACATATCTTACCGCCATTCTAGAGCCATCACCTTGGTATGACCCATTCAAACACAGGCGAGTTGTGTTTGCCATTTATGTGCGCGCCATAGTTAAAAGTGTTTTTGTTGAGATGGAAGATATAACCACGTTGCTCTAATCGTATCGATTAGAGAATGTGATCCATCAGTAAAAGTGTAGAGGATAGGGGGTTGTTCAGCGCTCTCGAAGGCGCAAGTCCATTGCTTAGCCACTGTATCCTAAGCGTTTATCTCGCCGCCACGGAGATACAAGATTAAACTAGAAACAGGAAACTTAGAGAGAAGTAAGGTTTTCTGTATTCTTCATTTGACATCAGCGAAATTGGGGTCATTTAGCTAGTTGCTTATTTTAAATATTTAAAATAAAAATGTTGTATTTCTTAAAATACGTTATCTCAATTCAAGATGCAACGTTTGCTTCTTGGCATATTACCTACCTAAGTTGGGTGTTATCCGGGTGGTGGGGGGGTAGGGGTTGCGGGGCAGGCTCTTAACAACGCAGGACGTCCCTTGTCCCAGTGAAGCATAGTAGAGCTTTATTGCCATGATTCAGGTTCCTTTGGAAATATTCCAAGATTCGAAGTTGGTTAAGTTATGTTTCCAACAACTATACTATAATCAGCTTGACATTAGGATGGATAGGCATCCGGGTTATACACGTTTTAATTACGCTAATGGATAGGAATGAGGAAGGCAGGATTGAGAGGAAATGCACCCTCAGTTTACCGTTCCAAGCAAACGAGACAAGGGGCGGTTGTCCCCCTCTTGTTCTGAAAGATGCCGCTAGTTGTAATTCCCCCGTAGGTCATTGTTAGAAAGCTTATGTGCGATTTCCTCTCCACCCCAACAGACCAGACTATCACGCGCGCCCAACAAAAAAAATGTCGTAATTTAATTTCTAATATCCCCCCCTGGTGACAGGGTGCACTTGTTGCTTCTATTCAGCTTGCGGCCGGCTACCATCCCTCGTTCCGTCAGTGAACAGGTTACCGAGGGGTTCACAGGAACAATTCTCACTAGAGTTGGCTAACTCGATATGACTTCACGGTGGTAAGCTTGTCGACATATTAAAACCAAGAGGAATAACTTCAGTTTTGCTGCAAATATATCAAACAAATTCCGTAACACACTTTGGGCATTTGCCTGCGTTGGTGGAATGGAAATTCCCGGGGGTTAAGACCTTCTATTTTGGAAGTAGTTTACTTATATATTATATATATTAATAAAATTAAGAGTTTGTCTGTCTGTCTGTCATAAGTATTTCGCGATATCTACCGCACGCACGAGGTTTGAAATTTAAAAATCAGTACCCCCTGTGCATTAACATGTGCACCCCCCAGCTAGAATTTTAAAATTTGGAAATGATTTGTGTTAACTACGTTAATTAAAAACTGGATCGGAAGCTGGAATTTGACGCGAAACATCAGGGGCGTGCAAATCTAATATTTCTAAGGGGACTCACTCTTCCCCGGGGATCCCCTGTTTTTCTGCAACCTTGTGAAATATTGTTATAACAGTTTTTTAAATATCTAAGTGTTACTTCATTTAAAGAACGCAGGCAAGGTAGATGTTTGGTCAAAATAAATCAAATATTGCTTCAATACAATCGGTGTTTAATTTCCTTCCATGGTGACGTCAACAGTTGATGAATATCTGTCATGAGCGTAGCCACATTAGATGACAACCATTTTAATGAAGAGATAAAAAGCCATTAAATTTCAGGGAATTAAATAACTGTTGAGATCATCATAATAAGAAAATCAAACTATGTTTGTACTAAAGAAATATTTGATTTATTTTATTTTATTAACACATTAGTTTTGTTTATAAACTGCAAAGACACTTGTCTTTTCTCGCGATCCCTACATCCCGACCTTGAATACAATATTTGAAGATTAAAGAGCTAATGCGGATTACTGCTGCAATTTTAAAACGTGATAGTCATTAAGAGTTGAGATTTATATTAAATACCGCTTTAGAGGCACTTTGATATCTTGATGTATGGACATAGCTATATCCTTGGAGAAGCTGCTCTCAGGGTTAGTTGTGAGGAGACCAAGGGCTCTCACTAGGGTGTTCTGAGTAATAGCGACATACTCCCTCTGGGCGAGTACAGGTGCCTGGCTCATCTTGTGTCATTAGGTTAGTTAGTATAAGAAGCCGATAGCGAACACTGGCATTTGACCTATCAGAAAGTACAATTATATATATTGTTGTCTCCAGTTGTAAATACAGTTCAATTTTCATAAGAAGGGCAGCTAACAGTGACTAGATCTACTTTCATGTATCTATACGTCAAGTCATGTGATCTCTGGGACTCACTTTTGATAGACATTATCAATATCTATAAAATAACATTGATATGGCAAATCTTATATATATTTTTTGCCGCAAAAAAAAGAGTATTTTAAAGCAAGCCCTTCCTTTGAAAATTGCATTGTACATATTATCTACTACAGTAAGTCTTATAGTTTTCAAATTGATCCAATTATTGCATCAAAAATGAGCTATTTTAAAACTATGACATCGCATCTTTATTAAATTTCTACGCTTGGCTTGACAAAGCAAGTCGGCCAACATTAATAAAACCAACAGAAGAAAGCTAACTAAATGAGCTGTAGCTTTGGTTACCCCTGTTCTCTAAATGCAACGAAACAATACGTAAGAAATAAAAATAAATGAGTGATAAAACACGAAGCAGATAAAAGCAAATAGAAATACAAGTTGTACAACAATGTGCCTAAAGGAGCAATCACCTTGCAAAATAGAGCTATAAGGTGCAGGGAAAACGTGCAATGCGCACATCTTTGGGTTTGGTCAAATAAAATGTATAAATAATGCCATCCCAACTTGGATACATATACTGAAGCTAAGATTTAGAAATAAAAACTAATGTACCTGAAGAAACATTAAAAGTCAATAGATTCGAAAACTAGTCTTATCTATTTTGATGAAATTGTAATAAGTAATGGAAGGTAAAGAAAATAGCCTAACCGAATGTTTCCAAAACTAGCGAGATTAAGTCCAGATTATTTCACACAACAGAAGAGCCTGGAACTACAATAGACCCATGGCTTCTTTGGTGCTAACTGACAGCTCACAGCTGACTTCCGACAGTCAACATTTAGATATATACCTGATTGTTGACTGTCAGAACTGGCAGCTGCTAAACACATGTTTTTTGCAGATCATATGGTTCGGCGTAGGGATACATAATTTGGTCTGGTAACTTTTCAAAGCCGTCAGCTGTCGGTCAGCCCCAAAGAAACCATGGGGCCACTGTACCTCTGACAACGCTTTACTTTGCTTAAAACAAAAGAAAAAAAATGTGCTTCTTCAGACCAGGTTTTTAATAATGCAGTTTAAAAAAACAAATTCTAATTTTCAAATTCTAGCTTCGAGGTGCAAATACATGTTCGTGAACAGGGGCTACTAATTTTAAAAGTTTAGACCCCTGTGAGGTAGATATCGTGCAACACTCATTACTGACAAACCCTTAGATACACAAACTATTCATTTTATTTAAATACAATTCAGAAAACAATTTCTTTAGTAAATAAGCTATGCTTTTTTTTAGATGTATTTATAAATGTGTTTTACAACCAGATAAATACTCGTTGAGTCTAAACATGTAACACGCGGTGCGAAAATAGCCTTTACAAATCAATGTAACTATATAAAAATAAGCTCGCTTATCATTATACTATAAAGCCACATGGCTGACTCACTCACTGACATTAATGTTTACCCACTTTCAGATGAGCTAGAAACTTGAAATTTGGCAAACATTATAGCTTCTAGCCTGTAACCGACGAGAAAATTCCAAAAAGTTAAAAACTTTAACTTTTAACACCCTAGAAATATTCAAAATGACAGAGCAACTTTAAAGTCGGTTCGGACCTTTCTTTGGAGGCCTCTTGTGACTAAACGGTAAAACCTATCAAAAAACGGATTACACCAAAGCTATATCTTTTGATTTTAGGTAAATTTTGCAGACTTTCCACACATTTTTTAATTTTCTGACACACTTATAGGGCATCTAGAATCATAAAATTGTAAAAATAAATCAACGTTCAAAACAACGCTGGATTTGCATTAGTTTATACTCACTGGGGGTTTGGGGGCGGAGCCCACAACGAGCAAAGCTAGTTTTACCTAAAGATGCAAAACAACACAAAACTTGTTTGAACAAGGCTTTAAAGGTTTAAATTATCTCACTAGCCTAAGATAGAGTACATATCATATTTCAAACTTAAGGTGTACCAACTATAGCAAAGTTGCAAATGTTGGCCACCCTTGTGTCAGACTGCAGAGGTCTAGAAGGAGTGATACTGGCCCATAGTGATACACAAATGTTGGTCACCCCTATGCCAGACTGCAGAGGGTGTGATAGTGGCCCATATTAAAACACAAATGTTGGCCACCCTTGTGTCAGACTGCAGAGGGAGTGATAGTTCCCTAGTGAGATACAAATGTTGGTCACCCCTGTGTCAGACTGCAGAGGGAGTGATAGTGGTCCATAGTGATACACAAATATTGGTCACCCGTGTCAGATTGCAGAGGGAGTTATAGTGGCCCATAGTGATACACAAATGTTGGCCACCCCTGTGTCAGACTGCAGAGGGAGTGATAGTTCCCTAGTGAGATACAAATGTTGGTCACCCCTGTGTCAGACTGCAGAGGGAGTGATAGTTCCCTAGTGAGATACAAATGTTGGTCATCCCTGTGACAGACTGCAGAGGGAGTGATAGTTCCCTAGTGAGATACAAAGGTTGGCCACCCCTGTGTCAGACTGCAGAGGTCCAGAGATAATGATATACACACGTTGGTCACCCCTGAGCCAGCAGACTGCGGGTGGTACAGCGTGTGATGCTCGCGCGCGCGCACGCTTCACTGCACAACGAAAGTGAAACTCGTTATTTTCCAGCAGCGACAAAATGTCCAGCACATAGTTCACACACAAGACTGGGCGCCGAGGGGTGTCCAAGATATCTCACGGTCACGATTATGCAGTATCATAGTCCACAACACACTTAGTAGTGCTTTGTTCTCGGTACAACACAAGATAGAAACATTTTCTGGTTAAAATTAAAGCTCAATGAATTACCCAAAGGGATGTACTAGCAATTTTTTTGCTTTGAATATAAGTAATTATTAACATAAATGATCTAGATGAGAGCGACGTTAGCAACACCTTTGCACTCGACCGCCAAACGCTTGAGTCGCTTTATGAGTGTAAGAAGAGAACGGAGATCGCTGTAAATGCGTTAATGTAATTCATCTGAGAATGTTTTGGCTGTTAAACAAAGTACTTTGGATAAATTCGACTAAAGTGGAAACTTTCCAACTTGTAATTTCTAGATCATATGTTCTAGTTTAATAGTTGAAAAATGACTCAACTCTACACATACCTACCTGCGTGGTCTAAAGCGTTAACCACGCAATAGACTAGACTGCCCAAGACTGGGAGATCGGGGTTCGATCCCGATCGGGTGGTAAGGGAGGTTTATCTTATATGGTTTTCAGATATCCCTCCACGCCAAATGCGGGTACACTTCCTCTGAATTCAACCTTTCTAATACCTAACACATTAGAGTAATTAGTACATAAGCGTATAACCTGAACGGGTAGTAGGACGAAGTTCTATAAAATATACATACAGTAGCCCCACGGCTTCTTTGGTGCTGACTGACAGCTTTGAAAAGCTACCAGACCAAATTATGTATCCCTACGCCGAACCATATGATCTGCAAAAACATGTGTTTAGCAGTTGTCACATCTGACAGTCATAATTTAGGTATATACCTAAATGTTGACTGTTAGAAGTCAGCTGTGAGCTGTCAGTCAGCACCAAAGAAGCCATGGGGCTACTGTACCTATAGTTAAGAACAAGGTATAAGAACAGATTATTAGAGCGATTCAAATGAAACATTTAACATGAGAAACCCTAGACGGACTTGGTGCTACGTGAGTGGTGAGCAAGGTCATCAAGGATGAACATAAAGAAATAAAAACTACTCGCGTTAATCGGCCCATACATAATATAATACAAACATCCACACGCTCCGGTTTAATCCCAGACTCATCTTTTTTTTGTTCACCATATAAATTGTTCATCTAAACAAGAAATTACAAGTTTAACTCTGTGAAATTATTTATGGCAGTACTTAAGTAAATATTTTTACTTTAAAGTGTTTTTTTAGTTGAAAAAGAAAAGGTTATAAATTACTAATAAAGAAGAGTAGACCATACCATGAGCCGTGTGAACATTTTCAGACAATTCGACAAGTTTAACTTTAGTCGACAAAACGAGATCCTATCGTGCGCGTTTTGTTGTTTTTTGCCGTACTTGTCAGCCCGGGGAAGATAATATAATGGATGTTAGAGAAGCGATTAGAATGCCCCCGGCGCATGGAAAGTGACCATCAAGGGAACTCTGACACAAAGAGGAACCCCTCGAGACCTGCTCGCTAAAACACATCGTGGGAAATCCTCGGCGCTGCTCGCTACAATATTATAATTACGGAATTATTCCGGCCGAGGCAGGAGCCGCCATATTGGCCCTTGCGTGCCCAGTGGGCGTGGTCACCAATTTACCTCAGCGCCGACTTATTATTTATACACACAACTCATTTAAAATACTAAGGCAACACTTAACTTTCTCTATTAACAATTCCGGACATGCACTTTAATAATAGCCCTATTGTATTTGTGTTCACAACCAAGGAGGGAGATCCACACACAGGATCGGGTACTAAACAGTATTCAGGGATTGAGGATATTTGAAGGGAGATTCAATTTGAAACTGTAGGATAAACTTAGGTTGACACAGCACGGAAAAATATTACTTCGTATTTTTAGAAAGAATAATGAAATAATCCGATAAAATGTTTGCACCAGGGCCGCCAAGACTTCGACTGCTACATAAATAACTAAAGTATATTAATTAGTAATAAGAAATGTACTTAAGTAAAATGCTCCAATACAGATTACTTAATGGAAAATTTATTTCACATTATGAATTTATATTTAAATAAATTTGTCAATCCCAATTAAAAATATTAGTCCTATAGAGTAAAAAAGTATCAAATTAAAATGATGTACTGTTATTTCGGAGTGGGTACATTTTTGCCGGCTCTAAATAATGTCCATGAGCAGCCTACTATCAATGTATCTAAGAAAGCATTTTAAAACAACATTGCTAGGAGTTGTCCCTCCCACACCCACCCGTTTTACCATACAAAATGGTCTAGATCAGTAGCTTACAAACCTTTCTACGGTAGGCCACCTAATTTTTATTTATTTATCTGAGGTATTTAACGTGTGCTTTATGAGCCAGCTCATTATATCAGAACGTGAAAATTTCTATGTGCGAGGTCAAAAAGGCCTACCAATTCTGCCGGGAAAGGTATGTTCACATACCTTAGAGGGTTATTTTACACGACACAATCGAAATGAGACCGACGGCTTTACTTCCCCTCGGAAGGAAGTTGTGCTACGGATTTTTATAGCTCGAGAAAAATTCGTCAGCCCCGCTGGGTTTGAACCCACAAACATCGGACCCTGTGGCGAGCACTTTACCCCAAAACCACCAAGGTCTACACCCCCTAATTATATTCCCTTAAAGACATTGTCACTTTCCGTTTGTACACATGACGAACCCACTCAACTGCCACTTTCATGACTGCAACACAGAAATATTAACGGGCGACAGTTGGGCAATTATACCTGTTATGACCAGCGTGTATAGAGGTATCCCTAGTCCCACAGTACACCTGTTAGGACCAGCGTGTATAGAGGTATCCCTAGTCC